>JAWQEG010004596.1:0-68589 GCA_033782935.1 Petrolisthes cinctipes | reverse complement strand
CATCTCTCCTCCCCCTCCTCCTCCATCTCTCCTCCCCCTCCTCCTCATCTCTCTCCTCCCCTCCCCCTCCCCATCTCTCTCCTCCCCTCCCCCTCCCCATCTCTCTCTTCCCTTCCTCCATCTCTCTCTCCTTCCCTCCCCTTTTCTCTCTTCTCTCCCCCTCCTCCATCTCTCTCCTCCCCCCCCCCCTCCCCTCCGTCTCTCTCCTCCCCCCTCCATCTCTCTCCTCCCCCTCCTCCTCCATCTCTCTTCTCCTCCCCCCTCCTCCATCTCCCCCCCCCCATCTCTTCTCCCTGTCAGGTAAATACAAGGTGAAGGCAGGTGTGTATGTGTGTCACTAATTACTCAACCTTTACCCACTATTATTTTAACAAGAGGACTATACCCTGGTGTGTGTGTGTGTGTGTGTGTTTAATGATCACTGTGTGTAATGATGTTCACTCTCTCTTTGTGTGTGTGTGTGTGTGTGTGTGTGGTGATGATTTGTGTTTGTGTGTTTAATTATCACTCTGTAACAATGTTTTCTCTCTCTCCCTCTCTGATGATGATTTGTTTGTGTGTGTGTGTGTGTGTGTGTGTAAGCAGTATTTTTGTCTCAGATTGAGTTATATTTATTTACCAAAAAAGTAGAAATTGCATGAGGAATATGCAGGTACATTTTTGTTAGGTAAAAAAATTTAAAGAAGAAAATTAAAAATAAGATGAAATTAAAAGATGCCGATACATTTTTGTCCAACAATAATAATAATAATAATGATAAAAAAAAATTGAAATGAAGGAAAAAGTCAGTATAATTTTCTTGATGTTAATAAGGGGGAAGTACAGTGTTGGTAAATCTGGAGCACCTGCTGATTCCCCCAAACTATTCCAAGCAACAACAGAACTCCACTATTTTTGTTCATCTGGTCTGTTTGTTTCCTGGATGGCATACTTTGTTACCTTACTCACTACTAGAGGGGGGAGGGGGGCGATTATTGTCTTAGTGAGAGAGAGAGAAAGAGAGTGTGTGTATATGTAAAAGAGAGAGAGAGAGAGAGAGAGAGAGTGTGTGTGTTATTGTTGTTATATGTACTGTATATATAAAAGAGAGAGAGAGAGAGAGAGAGAGAAGAGAGAGAGAGAGAGAGAGAGAGAGAGAGAGAGAAGTAGTAGTTTGATAAGAGAGAAAGAAGAGAGAGGGGGAGGAGAAAAGGAAACAGAGAGAGAGAGAGAGTGGTGAAGAAAAGGAAACAGAGAGAGAGAGAGAGGTAAGATCCGGGAGGGAGGGAGGGAGGGCGTGAGTGTGAGGACATATTATGGAGGTCAGCACTGTACACATGCTGCTGCTGACCTCTCCTCTCTCTCTCTCTCTCTCTCTCTCTCTCTCTCTCTCTCTCTCTTATCAAACTACTTCTCTCTCACTCTCTCTCTCTCTCTCTCTCTCTCTCTCTCTCTCTCTTTTCAAATTACTTCTCTCTCTCTTATCAAACTACTTCTCTCTCTCTCTCTCTCTCTCATTATCCCTTGTTCCCTTCCTTCCGTTGTTGTTATCTTTCTCCTTCATCTCCTTTTTTACCTTCCTTTTCTTCCTCTCTCCCTCTCTCCTTTCCTTACTATCTCACCATTTTCATCCCCTTTCTTTCCCTCCATCTTCTCCCTTCTTTCCCCTATCTCTCTCCCTCCATTCCTTACTTATTTTCTTCTATCATTCTCTTTCTCCTTTCCCTGTTGCATCCCTTCTTTCCTTTCTCCATTCCCCTTCTTTCCTCCCATACTTCACCCTTCCCTCCTTCTTCCATACCCTCCCTCTTCCATATCCTCCCTCTTCCATTCACCCTCCCTTCCTAATTTCCTCTCTGCCTTCCTATTCCTTTGTCTTAGTATCCGCCCTTCTTTCTCTCTCTCTCTCTTTTCCTGTGTCCCTTCCTTCGTCATCTTTCCTCCTCCCCTTCCCTCCCTCCCTCCCTCTTATCACCTTTCCTCCTTCCCTCCCTCTTATCACCTTCCCTCCTTCCCTCCCTCTTATCACCTTTCCTCCTCTCCTTTCCTCCTCTCCTTTCCTCCATCTTATCACCTTTCCTCCTTCCCTCCTTCTTATCACCTTTCCTCCTCTACTTCCCTCCCTCTTATCACCTTTCCTCCTCTTCTTTCCTCCATCTTATCACCTTTCCTCCCTCCCTCTTATCACCTTTCCTCCTCTCCTTTCCTCCCTGTTCCCTCTCTTCCACCTTCTCATACCCAGGCTCTTGTATATATCTATCTATATATGTACAGTCTCCAGCCATAACCAGCATCCACATCTTGTTATTATTGAAGTTTGGAATAACATACATATACCACCATGCTGTGAACCAATTACAATTAACACTTATCCTATCTCATACTTACTGGTGCTATAAGTAAAGGACCCTGCGTGTGATCGTGTATGAGAATTGGAGGCTTCTGCTGATTCCTCATGACTATGCCACGAAACAAGCTCCTTCTATATTGGTGGTGTTTCGTGGCAATATTTGAAGGACTCCTAAACCTTCAATTTTCTGACCTGATCACAAGGTCCCTTAATCGAAGCATAACTCGATACTTAATGGAGGTTATAGGTGTTTATTCTTAATGGAGTTTATAGGTGTTTTATTATTATTATTACCGAATGAAAATGCACCACCTGCTCTTCCGTTTTAATGTCGTGTTCATTTTTAGGGGGTAATAAGTGTAATGCAAAACAAATGACACCTAAAAAAATTCACACAACTACGTACTAATCTATACAACTTATACACACCGGCCAGACAGTCTGGGGAACTACAACAACAACAACAACTTATACACACAACTTATACACACACTGGAATGTAAGTACTGTATACGCGAGGTCATAGGAATTAGTGAATTTACGCCCCGTTTGAAAAATGAAAACAAACAAACAAATAAAGCCACTATAGTTGTTCAGCCGGGTACCAACATCCTCCTCTTCCCCCCCCCCCACTCCCCCCTCCTTCCTCCTCCTCTTCTTCCTTCAGGTGTTCCTCCCGACATCCGTCTTGGCCTCCGCCCTACTTTTCTACTTTACTCTCTCTCTCTCTCTCTCTCTCTCTCTCTCTCTCTGGGTTCTTCCACGTCTCTCATTCCTTTCCTATACCCATTCTCCCTCCCTCTCTCTCTCTCCTTCCTTCCATTCCTCTTCTTCCATCCCTCTTCTCCCTCCTTCCTTCCCTCCCTCCCTTCAGGAAACTTTACCACTTTCCTCCACGCTCACTCAGTCCCTCCCACTCTCCTGCTCCTCCTTCTCTTCTTTTCTCTCCCTCACATCTTTCCTCCTCCCTCACTCCATCCCTCCCTCCCTGCCTTCTGAGTTCTCTGCTCTCTCCAGCTCCTCCTCCTCTTCTCTTCTCTCCCTCACATCTTTCCTCCTCCCTCACTCCCTCCCTGTCGTCTGAGTTCTTGTACCCTCCTTCTCTCCTCTCTCCCTCCGTCCTCCTTCTCTCTTCTCTCCCTCGCATCTTTCCTCCTCCCTCTCTCCATCCCTCCCTCCATGTCGTCTGAGTTCTTGTACCCTCCTCTCCTCTCTCTCTCCGTCCTCCTCCTCTCTTCTCTCCCTCTTTCCTTCCCTCCCTGCTATCTGGGGTCTTCCTCTCTCTTCCTCTCCTCACTGTCCCATCAAGAAACTTTACCACTTTCCTCCCAGTTCAATCCTTCCTCCCCCCCTCCCTCCCCCCCTCCATCCTTCCTTCCCTCCTTCCTCCCTCCTTGTTCAGTTCTTCCTTCCTCCCTCCTTTCCTTTGTTTATTCCTTTCGTCTTCTGTTTTTTGTTTATATCTTCCTTTCCTTCCCATTCGATCCTAACATTCTCTTTTTTTTTTTTCCTCTTGTTCTTCCTCATTCTCTCTTTTTTCCTCCTTTCCTTTACGTTCGATCCCTCCCTCTCTTGCTTCCTTCCTTCCTCCCTCCCTCCTGACTCTTCACATTTCCTTTCCTCTTCGTTCTAATCCATTTCCCCCCCTGATTCCTTCCTTCCTTCCCTGCGATCTCTCTCTCTCCTCACCCATTTCCCTCCATCCTTCCTTCCTCCCTCATTCCCTTCCTGGCACCTCAACAAATCTAGCTCCCTTCGCTTTTTCTTCCTTGTGGTGGTGGTGGTGGTGGTAGTAATAGTAGGAATAAGAGTTGTAGTTGCAGTAGAAGAAGAAATAGTAGTAGTAGTAAGAGTTTTAGTAGTAGTAGTAGCAGTAGTATAGTAGTAATTATCATCTCCGTCTTATGTTTTCACGTTCACATAATTACGATGTTATTGTTTGAAGTAGTGCGTAGCTGCTCGTAGTAAATTTCGAGATGGTACTTAAGGGGGTATAGTATACTTTTGTGTGTGTGTGTGTGTGTGTGTGTGTGTAGTAAATGAAAAGATGGTACTTAATTTATTTATTGGAAAGTTTATCAGCTAAGGAACAGAGGGAAGCTGTCAAACTCTTACGTGAGTTACCCTGTATATGGATGATTTTTTTTATCATGACTGTACGTGGGGATTGTAGCAGAGGGTGGAAGTGGCTGGTGATGTCAGTGGATGTTGACAGTGGGTGATGGCAGAGGGTGGAAAATAATTATGTCGGTAGGAATGCATGTGGGAGTGGTGGTGGTGGAGGTGTTTGTGATGTCAGAAAAGATGGTTGAGGGTGGTTTTGGTGGTGTTGTCAGTGGATGATGTTTGTGGTGTCAGAAAAAATGGTAGTGGGTGGTTGTTGTCTGTGGGTAGTGGTAGTAATGTCAGAAAAGATGGTAGTGGGTGGTGGTAAAAGTGGGTGGTGATAGTGATGTCAGAAGTTGTTGTTGGTAGTGGGTAGTGATGTCAGTGGGTGGTGGTACTGTGGTAGTAGCAGTAGTAGTAGTTGTGGAGCCTGAAATGATATCCTCAGTAACGAGTGTTGACCCGCGGCCTCCACGTAAAAGATGTAAGACAAACATCATTAATCTGCCGGACTTCACACAAACGTTTCTCTGGCGACCAACTGGTAACTTTACCCGCGCGCGCTGCTGTTGCCCACCAGACGTTTTGTGTTTATTTTCTTACTTGATTTGCATATATAATAACTCGTGATTAACATTCGTGTGTACATATTTTTATTTTGTATTTTCCCTGACTTGTGTTTTGGTGTATAGTTATTATTTTTTTTTTAAAGAGGAGGACAACCATGTCATTGTAGGTGATGCTGGGTATTTCTTTGCCTTGTCTGTCTCTTTAAAAGATGTAAAAATTGGTCGGGTCAGTCAGTGTGTCTGTGTCCGGGAGAGAGTGTGGATGTATGTAACCGGTGTTGCTCTGACCTATTTCCCTGATACACACGTTGTCTCAGCGTATGTTTTGTGCATTATACTATCGGTACATTAAAGTGTAAATTAGGAATGTGTTTCTCCGACGCAAGAAAGCTTTTCCAGTGTCTCAAATTATGAAACAAGTGAATCGGAATTGACATGCGGGATTTAAAAAAATAATCCTGTGTTTCCTGCATAACTTATAAAATGAAGAAATGTATGCTTATTATAATGTGTAAGCAAATATATACCGGACTAACCAGATAAAGCAAAAAGAATCCTCAATATCTCCGTTAACATGTGACAAAAATACCGCCCGTTTATAACTTAGAAAAACATAAAACACAGATGGAATTACTATAATGTTTACATCAGCACGTGTGAGGTTGAAGATGAAGAAGAAGAGTGGCGTGGCGTGAGAGCAAGCATAAGTGTTGTTGAGCCGTTGAAAAGGTAAACAAACAAACTATAGCTATACCAATCAGTCAGCCAACAACAGTATACGATCGTCACGTGTTGTGGTTGGTGTGTGAGAGGAAGGAAAGTGTTGTTTTTTGAGCCGTTGAAAAGATAAACAAACTAACTAGCAATACCAACCAGTCAGCCAACAACAGTATACGATCGTCACGTGTTTTGGTTGGTTGGTTTGGTTGGATTGTGTACTGTATGTTGGCCCGACAGCCTTATACCCAACACCTGCCCCTCCTGCCACCCAGTCTTATATCCAGTGAGTCCTGTTTACTTCTTATATCAAGCATAGAATAGGATACGTCGCCACTACACACAACAACCACTACCAACGTCTCGTCCTATACCCTACCTTATGCTCCTTATCTCTATTTATCTAATGATGTTATGGGTGTGTATTATATTGTTTGTACTGAATTTGTGTACAGTAAACTCTCTTCGTAATTACACACCCATAAACCCAATGGTGGATAATCAGGGTATATACTGTACCGGTATACGGATTCATAGATATCGATATAATTTTTTTTATTTTTATTTTTTTTATATACCTCAACCTCGGGACTGTAGGCTGTCAGTAGCCCGTGACTCTTGCGAGGCCCCAAGAATATTGGGTGTCTCACTTGATGAGACAGTGGGACTTCGTGGTGATGTTGGTAGCTTCTCTTCTACCCCACAAAATGACGACACCTTATTTATATACGTCACTAAACAACACCCAAAACAACAGTGAAAAACTAGGAATTACTGTACCTTCAAGAAATCCCTATCATGGGAGAGTGTTAGGTTGAATCCATGTTCCTTTTGGCCACAACTGTACGGGTAATATTGTGGGCACCTGTGGAGTCTCGTGTCACTCCGGTCTCGGTTTAGGTATGTCTCTGGTTTCGACACACACACACTGAAATACTTAATAGTGCGTCATCACAGAAGAGAAGATGTAACGAGAGAGAGAGAGAGAGTGGGTGTGTGTGTGTGTGTGTGACGTCAGTGTTTCCAGGATTAGCTGAACTCAGTCTGAACGCGACAGAGCTCTTGGTATATATTGATAGTGGTTGTGTTTGTAATAGTAGTGGTAACGGTGGTAGTGGTTGTGTTGGTAATAGTAGTGGTAACGGTGGTAGTGGTTGTGTTGGTAATAGTGGTGGTAACGGTGGTAGTGGTTGTGTTTTTAATAGTAGTGGTAACGGTGGTAGTGGTTGTGTTTGTAATAGTAGTGGTAACGGTGGTAGTGGTTGTGTTGGTAATAGTGGTGGTAACGGTGGTAGTGGTTGTGTTTTTAATAGTAGTGGTAACGGTGGTAGTGGTTGTGTTGGTAATAGTGGTGGTAACGGTGGTAGTGGTGGTAATGATTTGGTATTATAATGGGATTGAACGTGGTGGTAGTAGGAGGAAGAGGAGGAGATAGTAGTAGTAGTAGTAGAAGTGGTCACACACACACACATACCTTCCTATCATTCACTTAAGATATACCGAGAGAGAGAGAGAGAGAGAGAGAGAGAGAGAGAGAGACGGAAGTGATATGCTGAGGAGGAGGAGGAGGGAGTCATCTGAAGAAGGGGGCGGAGGAAGGAAGGAGAAAATGAGTTGGTGATGAGTGGTAATAGAATGGAGGCAGGAGAGATGAAAGGCAGGGAGGGAGAGTAGGGAAGAGGAAGAAACTGGTGGAGAGAGAGAGAGAAGGAAGGAAGGGTGACAGTATATAGGTAGGCTAGGGTGAGAACCAAAACAGAGAGAGAGAGAGGGAGGATAATTAGTTGGTAAAATGGTGTACAAAATTTTCCTGAGTTAAGATGTAAATGATAAGGATGATTATTACAGTTATTATTATTATAATTACTACGGCTATTATTGATGCTAATCCTGTTCTAAAATTAACCCAAGACTGAAGGACGAACGAATGAAACATGCGAGCCAAGTAAACGAAGAAGGTTGAAGAGGATGTGTAAGAAATAGAGAAGACGGTGGTGAGGCGAGAGGGAAGGGTGGTGGGGAGAGGGATGGAGGGGGGCAGTTGAGCGGAAGTCGCGAATAAACGATTTTTGAGGCCAGCGGATGAGATGGGGTGGGAGGGGTAGGGTAGGAAAATTGGAGAGATGGTAGTAGGGTATGGTGGAATAGAGAATGGGAAAGAGAGGGGAGGAGAGGTGGAGGGATAATGGTGTTATATTATATGGTTGGAGCAGCTAGAGGAAGGTAAAAAGGCAAGGGAAGGGTAGGGTATAGGGAAATTATAAAGGGTGCATGGTAGTGTAAAGTGTAACAGAGGAGGGAAAGAGGGTATAGGGAGGTAAGGGTGGTGGTAGGGTATAGTGGAATATAGAGGAGGGGAAATAGAGTATAGGAGAGGGGAGGGATGACTGAGTATGCATGGTTGGGACAAAGGAGGGGAAATAAGAGTACTGTATGGTATGGTATGGTAGGACTAGGAAGGGGAGAAGAATGGCAAGGTATGGTATGGTAGAACTAAGAAGGGGAAAAGATTGGCAGGGTATGGTATGGTGGTGGAGTGGACAGTTAGCAGGGTAGGGCAGGGCAGGGCAGGGCAAGGCGGGGCGGGACAAAGCAGTTTATGGAAGGACATGGGCAGGAAGTGGTATACGAATGTTACCTAAGGTACCGGTAAGGAAAGGAAAGGATGAGGGAAGCCAGGGTAAGTCAGGGTAGGATAGCAGGAGTGTGAAGGACAGAACAAGACGGAACAGAATCAGGAAAATGTGACAGCAGGACAAACTAGGAAAACCTGGAGGACACAGTAGGACCCAGGAAGGAAATAAAGAGGACAGGAAAGAGCCGGTTAGAGTATAAATAGGACAAGACAGGGCACAGTATATAGACAAGAAGGAAACATGACATGGCAACACAGGAAGGACACGGTATAGGACAGCAGGACAGAACAGGAAACTAGATTGGTTACCGCTACCACTACCACCACCACCGGAAGTCATGAGGGGGTTGGTGGTTGCGTTTCCCCCCCCCCCATACCCCCACCCCACCTCACTCTGTCTCTCCCTCTCCCTCCCCCTGCTACCCACCCCTGCTCACCACCTCTGACACCAACAATATCACCACCCCACTTCCAATAACACCACTACTACCACCATCCCACTTCCAATAAACGCCACTACTACCACCACCACCACCACCCTTCCAATATACAACAACAACTACTACCACCACCACCACCCTAACCACCATTACCATGCACCAACCATCTTCAATTTTTTTTGCTGAGTTGAAGTTAAGTTTTCTCAGAGATTAAGATGGTGGGAAGGAAGGGATGCATGGGTTGCTTAGGCTATACAGGGAGGGGAGAGGGAAGGGTATCTAATTTGTTCTTCTTTCACGCTGCATGCAATCCTTCCCTCCCTCCCTTACCTCTCTCTCTCTCTCTCTCTCTCTCTCTCTCTCTCTCTCTCTCTCTCTCTCTCATATCCTTCGCTGTCCCTCTTCTACATCTTCCTCTCCCTTATTTATTTCCCCCTCCCCATTCCCCCCATATCCCTCTCCCTCTTCCTTCCCCATCATCCCCAACCACTCTCCCCTTCCCTTCCTCCCATTCACCCCATATCCCTCTCCCCTTCCCATTCACCATCCCATCCTCTCATTCACCCCATATCCCTCTCCCCCTCTTCCTTCCCCATCATCCCCAACCACTCTCCCCATCCCTGCCCTTCCTCTCATTCACCCCAGATTCCTTTCCCCCTTCCTTCCCCATCATCCCCAATCCCTCTCCCCTTCCCTTCCCTTCCTCCCATTCACCCCATATCCCTCTCCCCCTCTTCCTTCCCCCATCATCCCCATCCACTCTCCCCCTCCCATTCACCATCCCATCATCTTCAATTCTTACTTCCGTCTCATCCTCACTCCCCCTCGCCTTCCCATTCTCACGCCTCCTCTTATCTCCTTCCTTCCTTCTTTCCTTCCCTGTATACTTATTTCCTTCCTTTCTGCATCCTTCCTGCCTTCTTTCCCAACTTCCCTAGATACTTCTTTCCTTCCTTCCTTCTTTCCCAACTTCCCTGGATACTTCCTTCCTTCCTTTCCTCCTTTTCATTTTTGTTTTTCTCCTCGTCCTATTTCGTTTTCATCTTTCCCTCCCCACTTTTCTTCCCTCTCCTCCTCTTCCTCTTCATTTTTGTTTTTCTCCTCGTCCTACTTCGTTCCCATCTTTCCCTCCCATCTTTTCTTCCCTCTCCTCCTCATTTTTGTTTTTTTCCTCGTCCTACTTCTTTTCCATCTTTTCTTCCCTTTCCTTCTCCTCATCCTTTTCCTCCTCCTCCCTCTTCCCCCCATTCATCACACCCCACCTGCCGCGTTCCTAAGGCGTGTTTACCTCTTGTTAAGATGGAGTGTTGGGGAGAGGGGGGAGGGGCTGCCAGGCCCTTACACATCCTTCCTGCGACCACCCTCCCAATTCTTAAACCCCCTTTCTTTCCCTCGCCCTCCCCTTTTCCCTCTCGCTCCCTTCTTTCCTCTCGTTCCCTTCTTCCCTTTCGCTCCCTTCTTCCCTCTCGCTCCCTGATTCCCTTTCCCTCTCCCTCCCATATCCCTCTCACTTCATTCTTCCCTCATCCTCTCTTCAGTTTCTCATACCTTTACCTACCCCTTCTCTCTCTCACTCTATTATTATTATTATTTTTATTATTCCCACGCAATTTTTTTACCTCCTATAGACGACTCTGCATATATATATATATATATATATATATATATATATATATATAATCATACCATACACTTAGGTTTTGTGATATGTCTGCATATAGCCTATACTTCTTTTTCCCTCCTTATATTCATGTCTTCACCAACCTACACTAATATTTGACCTTTATTTTTTTCTCTTCTACTTTTGGTCCCTTTATTTCTTTTTTACCTCCTCTCCTCAGTCTCGGCATCCTTTCCTTCAATTACTCTTGCGTGTTATCTCCTCAGAGGGTCATGTTTTTGGTTAGCTGTGTGTGTGTTTGTTAGTAAGACGACTCAAAATATTACGTGTGGATTATTATGAAAATTTTGCCCAAAGGAGAGCCTCGTGACTGATAACAGGTGATTAGATTTTGGAAGAGATCTCTGTCATATGTCGATCCAAGAATTCTTCTTATTATTTTTTTATTTACTCTTTCTCTCTGACAGTGTAAAAAGTGATGATGAAATATCGGTGGTTTTCCCCTAAGACTTGGGCTGGTATAGTTGCCTGAAGCTGACCAAGTCCGTTAATTACAGTGTTGGTAAATCTGGAGCAAATGTTTCCACCAAACTATTCCAAGCAACAGAACACCATTATTTTGTTTTATCTTTGGAGGAATCAAGGCGCTCCAATGTGCCAAAAGTATGCTCTCTCCTTAACGAACTTCGTCAGGCAACTGTACGGTAACAGTTGTCTGTACATAAACAAACGTATTCTTATGTCGCAAGTAAAACATTATTTTCAAGTGGTTTATTATTTTTTTATATATATATTATTTTTTTTTAGGATAGTTCTTCATTCTCCTCGGATCTGTCATAGCCTAGTGGCTGTATGGTTGGGAGAGCTTGAATGGGAAGATGTTTGTTGCTTGCATATTTATATATACCGGTATTTATAGTAATGGAGTCTCCGCATTGCATCTTTCAGGAAACACTCATTGTCCCACCATAGCAATTGTTTTTAATGTCGTCGTTGCATTTTTAAATAATTTTCTGGTATGTATCCGTTATAGTAATAGTTTTCGTGTGCATAAACCATCGTTGTTAGCAAATCGAATTCTCCAACACACTGTAACCGTGAAACACAATACTCGTACACCGTTGGCCTTGAAGAAAACCACTGCTAAATTGGCAGCTGTGCTACGGAGTCGTGTGTGTGTATCCTCTGCTAAGTTGGTATACTCGTGTGCAAGCCGACACTCCACTGTAACATCCGGGTACTGACTGACCAACCAACGCGCCACTCACACTGAACAAAGACGGTGAAGGAATTGATTTGACAAGACCAATAGAATACTAGAGTCTATTAGTCTTGGAATGGATGGGTTATGGCCGTGGTTCGAATGGATCTTGGATGGTTGATTGATTGGTACTGCATCCAGTTAAACGTTCACAGGGTCGTATTATCAAACTACTTCTTCGGGAAAAGTAGTAGGCTCTTCGTTGCACAATTCTTATTTGGCTATTTTGCAATACGAAATGAGCGACGAAGAGCCTTTTCCTCGAAGAAGTAGTTTAATGATACCATCCACACTGTTTTCGTTGTTTGCAGAGTTAAAACGGGTAGCCTACTCTTCTGTGGGTATTCTGAGTTTCAAGCCAAATATTGTCTCGATCAAAACCCCTATATCAGGTAAATAAGATGTTCCTATGAGCCAGCAGACTTACAGAGACCAACCAACAGCTATGCTATAGTTTCGCATGTTAGTAGAAGCCTCTCGTGGTTTTATAATTTTATATTATACACGTATATAATTATATATATACACGTATCCCCGATGGTAGTAAACTCTACGGGGCACACACATACAACTTCATAACATAAACAACACCCACTTAAGATTCTCTATTTGGTGAATTGATAGGCTACTGAGTTCTCCTAACTGTGCCATGAAACAGATTCCCTATTAGTACCATTGAGGGCATCTGTTTACTGATATAGTTTGGAGGAATCAGAGAACTTCAAATTCACCAACAAAAAAATCTCCCCTTAATTAGGACTAACACTATTAATTAAAACTGTATATATATACTGACTGTACTCCCCTTGACATGTCACAACTCTAAAGAAAAACATATTCATAAGTGGTATTTTAGTCCATAACTTATGTGGTGACTTGCATAACGTTTGGGCGTATACGGATGTCGACTGCTCATCCACTCTTTGTGACCCTTTACACAGTCATGAGGAAACAGTTGCGTTACGAACCTGGTAGAGAAGGAAATAGATAGAGTGGGGAGGGACAGAGGAAACACTGGTGATTAATATCAGTAGTAGTAGGAGTAGTTGTCGTTGTTGTTGTAATGACAGGGACATTTGAAACAGTAGGAAACGAGCTGTGTATCCTGTTCGTTCGGGGCTCTTCCCGCCATATTTGTAGTTGAAGGAAATACTTATGATTCAGGCCCATAATTGTCTTTTCCCGCCAAATTGTAGAGTCATTTCCCTTCATGTTGTATGATGACATCACCCAATAGATAAAGAGCGATCCAAACCTTTCATTTCTTGCAGCCAAATTGTAGAGTATTTCCCGCCATATTGTAGTTATAGGAAATAACCCTTAAGTTAATTAACGATCCATACCTTTCCTTTTTTCCCGCCGAATTGTTGAGTATTTTCCCGCAATATTGTAGTTAAAGGAAATAACCCTATAGCAAACACACGCCTACACGGCCTCTCACTCACTAGTTGATAATGGCGATAAGGATGTGGGGACTGGGAAGATTAAGGATGTATGTACAGTTGTGCTCATGAATTCGTAGTTCAACGTAATGTTAATTTAGTAATTCAAGATCCACAGCCTCCCAGTAGGTCCAGTAGGACATAACAGGGGCAGAAATCAGTAACGATACAGTAGTTTGAATGGCACTAGTAACCAAATACTGTACTGGGTAATAGTTACTTTTCATTACTGTAGGAGCAGACTATAATAATAATAATGTCACTGTATAGCCTAGCTGGGAGGAAAGCGGAGGCAAGAAAGAAAGAACTGTGTTGGGGAGTAAAGTGGGGATGGAGGAACGGCAAAGAGGGATTGATGTGGGGAGGTAGTTAGAGAGAAGAATGTTGTTGTTGTTGTTGTTTGGTTTACCAGCAGCCCCCCTATAAAAGTAAGGGGGGTTGCTGGAGCGAGCATTTGCCTTAGGCGGCTCGCCAGAGAGAGAGAGAAGGAAGTAACGTACAAGTACTGTAGGTGGTGGATTGGTGGAGATTGGTATTACTGTGAGTAGAGAAGGAGTAACTGGTAGAAGAGGGAAATAGATTGTTCATTCCTGATAAATATGGAGAGAGAGAGAGAGAGAGAGAGATAGAGATAGATTATTGGTAACGTCTCTCTCTCTCTCTCTCTCTCTCTCTCTCTCTAGTTGTAAAATCTGGTGGTCTGGCAGAGAGATAGATTATGGGCAACGTCTCTCTCTCTCTAAGTGAACATGTGTGTTGTATAATCTGGTGGTCTGGCAGCCTCACCTCTCACTCACACCTCTCATTCATCCTCTCTCTCTCACACCCACACACCTGCCTGGATACACCTGTGGTCTCCTCTCTTACCAACCAACCAACTTACCTACCTTGCTGCCTGCCTATTCATTTACCCCTCTGCCTGCCTGTCTGCCTCTACTCTAATATCACCATAGTTATTTCTCCCTCATACAAAATAATGCTGTCTGATATCAGTTTCCATTACTATACATAGAAACTAATTTTCCAGTCACATTTGTTTGTCCTATTCAGTCAGCTTCATTATTCATCACACTCCTATGTATTTCTTCAATATATTTGTTACACACCTATTTATCCCAACCCATTTTACCCCATAGATAGGGAGGGATAGCTTGCCTGTAGTGATGGGAGGTGATTTTGGACCATTTATTAAGGAGGGGGGAGGGAACTTCTTTATGGTACATTGGAGGGATACTGACAAAATTATCCCACTGATGCCAATTATAAGTTGTTTTTTTCATCCATTTGTGCATGTCTACTGTGTTTGTGAGATGGAGTTAAGGGCTTTTTTTTTTTTTTTTTTTTTTTTTTTTAACAAAAGCCCATCACTGTTAGTTCAAAATTTTTCTGAAAGTGTTCATAAGTTTGAGAAATGTATGTACAGTCAGCATAAAAATTATTGGAACTACCCTTACATTGAAATTAACTATAATTATTATCCATAGCGGGGTTCCAATACTTTTTTTGCTGACTGTACATACACTGTCAGCTTTGAAAAATATTGTAGAATTGGTAATTGGTTCCAGGCTGATCAGAGATGCAGAACAGTACATTTCTCAGTAAGGAGGATATGCATAGGGAAGAGCTGTGGCAGATTAAATAATTTTTACATCATTTGGTAACTAATATGTTATTGAACATAATTTAGGTAGATGGGCAATCATTAATAATATAGTACCAGTACCATACAATACATCAGTGACTCAGTGCTTGGGATTGGAAGGCAATAATATTCATTGGTCTCTTAATAAATTACCATTTATTTAATGATACATATTTCTTTATGTATGTTTGTGAATAACCCTGAGATAACAAAAACAAATAAAAGCAGATTCCAGTACTGTACTATGATAATTTTCTTCCAACCAGTCCAAAATACAGTATTTACCATCAGCCAAGAAAGATTTTAATGGAATAGGCCTATGTGATAAATGTGGAACAGTATTAATTAATGTGTGTTGTTGTTGTTCCAGGTGAGAGTGGGGAGGGTCGGTGCTTGGCCCAGCGCAGGTGTGGGGGGGAGGCACAAGGGGAGCTACACTGGATCATCGATGTCCCGGCTCTCCTTCCCAGGGGTACGTTAGTGTCCTTTTATTCACACGCCTCCTTATTATTTCTAGGTTGATCAGTCACACATTACTTTTGCTTGTCTTACCAGTACCTATACTTCCTATCGTTTGTTTTTTAGGCCTACAGTATCTTCTGAAGTACTATAATGGGCATGAGGTCATAACACACAGCAGGGGAATTACAGCAAAGACTTCAAAATTCCTTGAAGCCAAAAATAAAAATTTAATAAATGCCATAGCCTAGAGAACAAACTCCAGACCTGAAAAGATGAGAGTTTGTATCATTATTACTTGCATAAGTTGCTTCCAGTCACAGATTTCACAAACAATTATATGAGTCATACATTACTACAGTGATAATTCTTTATATTTTCACCTTGAACTTAATCTGTGATTATACCTCAGTCCCCTCTCATTTGTTAATCTTAAAAAGTGAGAAAGAGCTAATCCTTTATGTGTTGTATTCAGAAGTGGGAAGCCTCGTGGTGAGGTACCAGAGTGGCAGCGGTGGCACCAGTGGCTGCCTGGCCTCCTCCCCGGCACTCAGGGTGGCGAGACACAGCGACGGCTCGGCCTCAGACTCCTCCGAGGACGAGTCTCTGCTGTTACTCCACCACGCCGCTCACCCCATCCATCCCAGCCTCTCCTGCTCTCGACTCCTCTGTTTCACCCTTGCCAGTCAGTACCAAACACCTCTCTCTTACAGTTTCATTAAGAACAGTAATTGATATTTGCCTTGCCTAATTAGATCCAGGTGGATTGACTCTCTTATATTCTGAAATAATCTCCAGTAACATTTCCTGGACAATTAGTTGCTTCTCATAAATATTATGCTGGAGATGGTTTTAACTTGGTGGTCATCAGCAGACACAAAGACTGATTGATGGCTCTCTGAACTTGACATTTAGGTACATGTAGCTTTTGCTTGCCACTAGGTTGACAGTTATCTAAATTAGGGCTAGAAATAATAGTAATAAGCATCCATGCCTTTTCATGATCACTATTACATCACAATTCTGCCTCATCTCATCCTGCCAGACTTCTCAGCCCAAGGACTCCGGCGCGGGATCTTCTTCCAGCCCGACCCATACGTGAAGCTGCGGGTGTTGCCGGGAGAGTCCCAGGCGCTGCTACCTCACCACGGGCAGGAGGCACGGTCCTCAGTGGTCGAGAACACCGTCAACCCAACCTGGAAGAGGCAGGTCGGTCTCAAAGATGTGACGCTTGGATCCACAGTACACTCTCATTAGTTACTGAAGCTGTGTCACATTATATTGAAAATTGATAGATAAGTATAAATTTGTACAGTCATGGTCAGAAGTCCTGCATTGGGTGATGGGAAGTGACCCATGAAAGTGAACCTTATGAACTAATATTACAGAATCCTGTAGTTGTATTTTCAGCACCACTTTTTGAGGCCATTTCATTGGAAGGTGTTGCAGGACTATCAATGACTGTGACTGTACATAGACCTATATGGTGTCCTATGAGTTTTTCTACAGTGATTCTGCAGTGAAGAGGCTATGTCATTGTGAGTAAACACTATACAGTAATATTTTTAAAGTACAAGTGTACTCTTTGTATGACCATGGTGTTTAAGATATAAAGATTATGAAGTGATTTATATTATCTGTTGACAGGAGTTTCCACTGGTGGCTTACCCTAATGATGTAGTGGAGATTGAACTGAAGGACAAGTTTGCCAAGAGCCGCCCCATCATGAGCCGTTTCCTGGGTCGACTCACCATCCAGGTCGCTTCACTCAGGGACAAGAGGTGAGTCAACCACATTGTTGGATACTCACTCAGAAAATGTTTTCCCATAACTACACACAATCCTAGTTTACATCCAGCTGAAATGTTGCTGAATGGAATGCTTTGATAATAATTCATTAGACAGGTCCATAATTGTTAAATGAGGGAGCGTTATGATATCAGTAAAGAGCCATTTCTTTTTTCTCCCTGAAATATGGATTAATACTTGGAACTGTATTTTTATAAGTTTTCTTTGGGTTAATAGAAGTTTAGTTTACCACAGTACAGTACAGTATTTATTCTTGGTTACCATACACAGACTCATATGTTTTTTATATTCTTTCCTCTTACAGCAGTGGGTCAGGTGGTCAGTTGGACTTTGCCTTGAGTAGCAAGAGTGCTGGTGAGGCAGTGTCTGGTCATGTGTTCTTCACTGCTGACTTTCCTCCTCCACTCCAAGGCAGTAGTGGGCCGTGTACCAGCCATGGTGACCTGCCATGTCCCGGGGAGCAGACTGGGGCAGGGTCCAGAGTGGAACCGCCCTACAGAGAACACCTGGCAAATGGACATGTTACCAGTAGGAGAACTGGACTTGCAAATGGAACAGGTGGCAGGGATGACATGGAGGCAGTCAATGGTGAAGTGGGTGGTTGTAGCAGTAGTGGCAGCAGCAGCAGAGAGTCTGACTATTCACCAATATGGAAGTACTCCTGCAAAGTTCCTAACCCAAATACAGGGGTTGGCCGGGGTAAGGTAGGGATGTGGAGTGGAAGTAGTACTGGAGAGGAGGCCATATATGAGACAGTATACCCAGCAGAAGACTATCACACCCAAGATGGGGAAGTAGAAACATTACCACCATCCAGTCCAGATCCAATACGTCCCTATCACAGTGATGAGGACTCTCCGCCTCCTTTACCTCCCCGCACCAAGTCCCTGATGAAGAGTGTTGGTGACTGTGGCCACAGACCCCTGGAGCGATCTATGGCAGTACAGCTGGGCCTCCCTCCACCTTTCCCAACTGTTGTAAGGAAGCGGCCAGCACCTCCCCCTGATACTCAGGGGCTGGCTACAGATCAAGCAGGTCCCTCCCCTACTTCTGTCTTCAATGGCAACATGGAAGCCAGTGTTCGGCCTAAGACTGCAGGCTTGAGTGCTAGTTCTCAATCAAGTTGTGACAGTGAAAGTAGTGGTGCCAGCTGCCATGATCACAGAAGACCTCCAAGTGCAGCTGAGACAGCATTTTCATATGATATTGTGGACTTGGATGACATTCTTCATGGCTCTGACATCTCATATAGCCATACTGATGCTGACAGTCAGGGTCAGCCAGGACAACCTTCAACTCAGGGACCTCATTCATCTTTGCAATCTTCTTCATGTGCTTCCATGGAAAGTGAATCTTGGGAGGATCCTCCACGCCCCTGCCTGCTGCCGTGTCCCTCAGAGGATCCCAGTGGGGAAAATGAAGTGGTTGGGGATGGTGGTGGAGGAGTAGTCCTTTGTACCACTGTGGCCCCCTTGGCCACCCCTGAACAGGACTCCAGCCTTCTTCAGGAGGCAGCCTCCACTGACACACTTTTGGAGAATTCAGAGGAAGCCTTTGAGCCTGATGTATTGAACAACTGTGGTGGAGAGAAGTGTCAACCACCACAAGACCAGGCCCCTATCCCACCAGACTCTGACACCTGTGATGGCTACCCAGCCTCTCAACGTAGCTTTAATTCTTGTGTATTACCAGAAATGTTAAATAACCAAAGGAATTCTTTATCTAGTCCAGTAAATGTTATTTATAAGTGTGAAGCTTTGGCCAGTGCTCAAGAGAGGCAAAGTTTAGTACAAGGAAATACTACAAGAAAACATTTTGACCAGGTTGCTTATGAAGTCTCTGATGGAAATAATGAAGGCTTTGAAAGTGACATTGGAGCAACAGCAGCAGGAGGAGCAGCCACTGTACGTAGGAAAACCTCTGAGTCATCCCAGTGTGACAGCCAGGAGCAGGACGTAGGGGCAGGGATTAGGATATCTCGAGAGGGTTCTGTGTCTGGCCGCTCACCCTGTCATACTCCGCCCCCTCCAAGGTTGAGTGATTCCCTCTTGCAGGTGTCCGGGTCCACTTCAGAGTCTGTATCTCCTCCCAGTGGCTCTGTGACCTGCTCTCTGTCAGGGGAAGATGGCCGCCGGGGCTCTGAGTCCACTTGTATGGTTGTCAGTACAGAGAGCTCCTCCTCCAACTCTGTGTTTGCCAGCCCCACCAATGATCTCAACGTTGAGTCTTTGGTGAGTGCTGCACTCTCCCTCAACATGAACATTCCCTCAGAAACTCACCAGATCATGACACAAGAAATGCATGATTCTCAGGATACTATGGCACATCGAGGGAGAGATGCGGTGCCTAGACAGGGATCAGCTGGATGTGAAGAGGAAGAGGATACCCCACCTGCTGTGCCACCCCATAAACCTCACCATGGGCTGCTAAAGGCCCTGGTTCATGCTCCAGTCTCTCTCCCTTCTCCCAGTCATCACTCCAAGCCACAGCCACCTGAGCGCACCACCAGTGACCGACGCGAGAGGGAGCTGGGACGTGGAGAAGACAGGAGGGATGCTGGACGGAGTGAGGAGGCGTGGGAGCGAGAAGACAGCACCAAGCCACACCACCCTAAGCTCTCACGGCAACCCTCACTCCGAGATTGGCTCAAGCGGTATCCCAAGGTGGAGGTGGCCTTTGATGAACCTCTTCCTTCCAGTGAGTACCAACACAACACCAGATTCATTCCTTCCTTAACTCATACCCATTGAAGCCACTATTGTGTGTTGTTTTTTCTTGTGTTCATTGAGGCTATGTTCGTGATTTAAATTTATTACCTGGCATTTAAATCCATCTGCAATAGCTGTTACCAGCCAAGCACTTGTGCATTAACTCAAGAAACAGACTCGTAAAAGACCAGAAATTACCTGTAGGGCATGGGTTACCTTTGAAACAGTCACAAAATAAAGTGTTTTTATTGTGTTAGAGAGCTCTGTCTGTCAGATCATAGTTACAACATTTCAAGATAGTGAATACTCAAAAAGGATGTTTAATATGAAAGGAAATATAATTGTCATATGGTTCAAAAGTGCATCAAATCTCTTTTGACTTTTAAATCTTAAATATTATACAGTTGCCAGCAGAGAGTTGTTGTTGAAATTATTTGGTGTGGTTTGTCCAGATTTCATCATCATCATCATCATTACCCCATTTCCCTTTTTTCAAGGGGTGGGGAGGTTCTAGTGCCAGTGCAGGACCCCCAACAGGCAAGGAATCTAGCCCCGAGGCTTTTTGAACCTTTGGTGTGGTCATTGTTAGAGAGCAGGGTCCCCAACCCTTACTCCCCCTCTGTATCGTAGGAGATACGAAGCTGACTGCACCATCACATGAATGGTGGGCGACGGGGATGCCACTTCCTTACTCCAACAACATACATTTTCCAAGAATTATAAAGTAAATAGATGAGGAAGCTTATGTATTTTCACCAGGCGTTAAAAGTTGAGGTGGTGAAGTGGAGAAGGAAGGTTTGACCAGAAATGAGGTGAAGGGATGAGAGTCGAGCACTGTGTAGAAGAGAGTTGGTCTGATTTATCATGAAGGACAGGTGTTGGCATGGAGGCAGCTTGTTCATGGACACCCTATTCAAAATTAAGCAGTCGGTCAGTAGAAAAAACAAAACAAATGTCCAGTTATAGTCAAAAGCCCTGCATCAGGTGAATGAAAATGAGTCACAAGAATATATTTTATGAACCAACATTACAGTGATCAACAGCTATAGTTGTTGATAATTTTTCAAAGGTGATGCAGGACTTTTGACTCTGACCTGACAAAGTAAACAACTCGTCTACTGACTTTCTCCCTCTTCCCCGACCACTAGACGTTGAAGCCCGGAAGGACGGCCACGGACGCATCTTCTTCATCGACCATGCAGCCAAGACTACTTCCTGGGAGTGGCCGCCCCCTAAGCCACTCCTTACGCACCGGCCACTCTTCTTTGTCCCACCTGTTGATGAGGCCAAGAGGTGAGAACACTGTTAGAATATATCAGTGAAGGATTTTAAGTATAAAAATTGACTACATGCTTTTCTACGGTTTTACATTATTGGTCCTCGTACTTAAGGATGTCTTATGGAGTCTCTTTTTAGTCGAATTAAAGGGTTATTGATTCTTCCAAACTATGCCAGGAAACAGACCACCTTGTACAGTACAGTATATTAGTAGGGAATTTGTTTTGTAGCCGAGTTTGAAGGAATCGATAGAATCGAGAGCCATATAATTTGCTGATAAGAGATGATCCCCTTAATGAGTTGCATATACAAAAAGTTAACTATTAAGTTTATCCATATACTAAATGGTCTAATATTAAGAAAAAGTACTAGTAATAATTTATATGGGTGTGAAAATGGGACAGTGTATACACTATCCACATTTATAAATAGATCCTTTATTTCTATTCACTCTTAATAAATATTTCTGTAAAGAAATATTGTAACTGTGTAGGCCTACTAGATTCTGTTTGAGTCCAAATTATCACCCTTAAATTGTGTGTTTAAACATGGATGTTATACTTGCAGGAGATCTGTGTGTGAAAGTGGTGAGAGTGAGTGCAGTGGTAGTCGGACCAGCAGCCGTGTGGTCACTCCTGAGCCATCCACACCACCAACATCTGCTGCTGCTGCTGCATCTGTCCCTCTTCATCCTCCCTCTGCATCCTGCCTCAGTCCAGACCAATCACCAGGCCTTGTGTCAAACCCTCCAGTGCCTCCCTCTCCACCACCACCTCCTCCATTACACCCCGCCCTGTCTCCCTCTTACCCTGGTGGAGAGGTGAGCTGTTCTGCCACGTTGGGTGTGGCGGCGAATTGCGTGATGGCCGCTCTAGGAGGGGCAGTTGAAGGGCCGGGAGAGGACAGCAGAAGGCAGGAAGACGTGCCAGAGGTCAATGAGGATGAGAAGGCCCCCACACCCCCACCAAGGCCTCACCACCGCCTCTCCCGACCTACACCTCCACTACCCCCACCCATCACCCAACAGTGTCCCCCCACACCCACTCATCACCCCCGTCATACACCCCACAGCCTCTCCATAGATCAGGTGGGTGCTGCTGCCAGTGTCTATCCATTTGCTTCAACAACTATGCTTGGATTTGCTGCTGTTTGGTAATTACAAGCCAAAGTTGTTCAGGAATAAGTTCATCATTCTCAGAGTTCATTTAACATTTATGGGCACTGATCTGTAGTAAGCATGTTGGAGACTTTAAATTTCTCTAAACTGTGCCACGAAACACAGCGGCACTACTACCTCACTATAGGTACAGTAGGTGTTGTTACGTGGTAGTTTGGTGGAGTCCATAGTATTCATTCTTTAGACATCACAATAAACCAGAATTGGTTATAGTTAGTTAACAGTTAACTATATATGACTATAATTTTGAATCAGATATTTTTTAAGAAGTCTGTAGCTGTTGAAATGCAGGTCGCTCAAAAGATGTCGTAATAATTATGTGAACATGGACAAAATTTTGTCTCATTTAATAAGCTATAAGGTTTGATAATAATGATGTACTGTATGTATAGTTGAACTTATGTGTTTATTTATGATGTTAACAATATACATTGATCTTGCTTATCAAGTACAGTATATGCAAACAATATGATCATGACTTAGTAATGGGTAATAGAAAAAAAATTAGATTATGTCCATACTTACCATCCACAAGGGAAAACAAAGCAATACAATAAAGTAGAACCTTTATTTAACTCTAATATATACTTATTCATGTATCCATTACTTCACATTCCAACATTGATTAATGCCAAATATTTATCCAGGCTTCTGTTATTCATTGCCATACAGGTTAAGGGATCTACTGGCCTATGTTAAATGACAAGTGTTATATATATTAGCATAATATCAAAAGCCTACTCAAGGAATTAGTATAATTTTGGTACATTAGAACACTTTGATTCATCCAACAGAGTATATCAGGAATCAGGACTAGAATAGGACTTGGAATAGTTTGGAAAAATCAGTTGCTTCAGATTTACCAACACTGTACTACCCCCTTAATACAACCACCACCACCACCACCACCTTTGTCTGTTGTATTCCAGGAAGGTGCATCAGGGGGTAATGGTGGGTGTGAGCGCCACGGACGCACCATGCGCCTGCCGTCCATACCAGAGCGCACCATCAAGTTCCAGAGAGTCGAGGTCCAGCCCGGGGAGGAACCGCTACCCCTCAGTAAGTTATTCTGGATATTTATGCAACTGATCTCCGTCACCTCCTCAGTTGTCTTTCTCCAGTTTGTCTATTATTTTTATAAATAGGGAATGTATTGGGCATCAGGAGTGGCCCATTTCAGTGTACGTTCTGATACAGAGTTGTTCTATTAATTTTATTTTTATTTTTATTGGATAAGAATTGAAAGTGGGAGTAAACAAGATTTTGACCCATTTCAGTGGACATTTTGGTACAGAGTTGTCTTTTACCATTCTTTCATGTTGTTTTTGTGCGAAAATTCCCTGACGCACATAAAACCGGAAATGCGACGTGAATAACAAGGACACCGTATTTCAGACTGGGAGGCACGAATCGACAGCCACGGCCGTATCTTCTATATTGACCACATCAACCGCACCACTACCTGGCAGCGACCATCAGGCAACCACTCGGCACAGACACAACGCAACCAATCCACTGATCGGCTCCAGAGACAACAGCTGGATCGGAGGTGAGGTGTGGAGTCTTGGGAGGGGGGGGGGAAGTAAGACTGAGTAATAATAGAAGTAGAAGTAGTAGTAGTAGTGTACATAGTAATAGTAGTAGTAGTAGGAACAGTAATGATAGTAGTAGTAGTAGTAGTAGTAGTGGTATTAATAATGGAATTAGGAGTAGTAATAGTATGTTTATGTAATCTTGCCTCACAGTGATAAAGAGAGAACATAACTCATATTTGTATCTCACATCAGGTACCAAAGTATTCGTCGAACCATAACTTCACGGAGGGCCGAGATTGAAGACTTCCCACCTGCACCTCCTTCCTCAACCTCTTCTGCTCCCAATTCTTCCACTGCATCATCATCATCCTCTTCCTCCACTGCCCTCCCTCCATCTACCTCCTCCTCTGCTACCCTTGCATCCTCCTCCTCTTCCTCCTCCTCTTCCACAATCCATTCTTGTTCTACTCTCCCATCGTCATCTTCCACGGCCCTTCCATCATCCACTCTTCCCTCCTCGGCATCATCATCTTCTTCCTCTTCGAATGGTCTTCCCTCGTCCTCATCCACCCCATCACTGGCCACATCTACCTCCACACAGGGTCTGTCATCAGCTGCCGCTGCAACACCATATATGAGTGAGTTGTTGAAATTGCTTTATTATTTACAATTGTTGTTTGTGAGGGTTATACATTCAGTAACTTAACCAGTAGATCACAAGTGTTATTATTCATTATAGTATTTTTAATGCCTCATCATCTTCTTAGATTATTGGAGAAGAACTACAGACAATGAGATAAATACTGTAATTCATTGATATGGACTGACAACTTGCTCCTTCACAGTGACTTCTTGTTCTCTTCCCCAGACACGTCAAGTGGAGCCACATCTACTGAACAGCCACCAGCCACCACCACCTCCTCCTCCTCTGTACAGTCTCCCACTTCTGTTTCCACCTCCACCCCTGCTTCTGTCTCCACCACCACTACTGTATCCTCCACCACACTACCCAATCCATCATCATCGTCATCATCATCCGCTTCTGCCTCTTCTTCCACTTCTTCCTCTACATCCACCTCTGCCACGTCATCATCAGTGACTGGAGAAGTATTCGAGATGTTAGTCCAACTCCCGGCTGTCAAGTTTCTCACACGCTCCGATTTCTTCAACGTCCTACAAATGAATGATGTAAGATATTCTACTTCAGTTAATATCAGCTTTATTTATCATTTTATCTTTTCAGAGTTTGTTTAGATGAGACTAACCACAAGATAGCAACCCCTGCTGGCTGGGCATAATTTGGTGGCTGCTAAGAAAAATATATGTGCCAGAGACAGCATAATCTGTGCCTCAGTCTGTTATTTACTCATTGAAATTTTACTTAGAATTAACATATTATCATGCCAGAATTTAGCGCAGCTTGATCTTGATCAGACTAAAGCCAACTTATGTTAAAGAAGTGTGCATTTGTTGTTGTAAAGAGTAAAAGAAATATGAATACTTTACTGTAAGTGAAGGAAGGCTTCATGTTATAACCAAAACTCATGATTGATAATAATTTCTTTGTTGCATTGTTAACATTAGTCTGTGTTGATAATACTGTATAACAAGGTCTTAATGTTGTCAGGATGCATGCAGTGTATATGAGCGGAGTGCATCGCTGCGACACATGATTTCCCGGGTACGGCGTGACCCGGCAGCTTTCGCCCGCTACCAACACAACCGAGACCTTGTTAACTGGGTGAACCAGTTTGCTGACCGAGAGCGTGACTTGCCCCGAGGATGGGAGGCAAAATATGATCGTGCCGGAAAGGTCATTGTTCATACTTTGTGTTTATCATACATTACTATAATATTATTATCATCATCAAAACATTGAACCCCCATCCCCTTGGTAAAGAGAAATGGGATGTTGATGATTATTTTTACTATTATTCATATTACCAGTAATAATAGTGATAATGATATAGCTACAGTTATTCTCTTGTAGATCCAGTTGTTTCATTTTACATGGAGCATGCTACTATTTACAGTATGTATTTACTGTAAAAGTGTTAAAGCAGTTGTGGGAGAAAATGAGAGGCATAAGGAGGGCTTGGGTCTGCTGATGAATGAGGAATGGAGTGATGTGATGAATGATTATGTGTGTGTGTCAGCTCAAGGTGTATGTATGTAAAGTTACCCATATCACTGAGTACTCTGTCTTTACTTTCTGTTTCTGCTTCCTTGTTCTACCCTTGGCACTAGAGCCTTCTCACCCTTGAAAAAAGGGAAATGGAGTGTTTATGATGATTTGCTATTACCAGTTATTCTAAAAGAATCTTGTAGTAAATTCACTGTTATTCTGTTGTTTGTTTACTTCAAGTGTAATTCAATACTCAGTTTCTCCATGAAAACCCCAAATACATTTTGACTGTTTTTTTAACCCATTTCAGTATGGACAAGTGATCAAAGAGTCCTTAGTTAATTAACAAATTTGAATAAATTTGTGTAAAATCAAGGCTGCACTGTATTTACACATTCCTCCTCCATAATACAGCTGTTCTTCATCGACCACTCCAGCAAGACCACTTCCTTCATGGACCCACGGTTACCCATCGACATGCCCTTCATCAATCCCTCCAAACTGGCTCCCCCAAGCACCCATCACCGCCGGGCCCGCTCACCCGCCACATCTCACTCTGACGATGATTCCTCAAGAGTAAGTGAAAACTCAGAGTAACAGTAAGTATGAGTATGTGTGTGTGGTAGAAGAGTCAGAAGGGCTGGCTGTCACATTCACTATTTTACACACTGTATGGTTTGACTCACTGATTTTTTAGTGTTGTGTTCATAAAAGAGTGAGTACCATAACAGCCTCACCAAAAATTATATCAACACTTACAGAACAATACTTAAGAATATACTGTATATAGGACTAGGAGTATAGTTGTGTCCATGGGTCGTGGAGCAGCAAAGGTTGAAGAGAAATTGCTGATAAGGTCATATTATTCTGTCAAAGGAGATACAGTACAATCTTCATTAAAGGAGGAACAGTGAAAAGGGTAATAGCTGACTGAAAAATTGAAAGGAACATAACAGAACTGAAGGGCATACTCTTGAATAATTATGGAGAAGGTGATGGCAGTAACCAATAGGCGAGCCCACACTTTGATGCGAGTTGCCAAACAGCATTTTGATGGCGATTTCTAGGCTGGAAAAAATGTCCTATGTCGGGCAAAGCTATATTGGGCTTCCTATTGTGGAACGACTTATTATAACTTATTCAATATTTTTGACATATTTTTAACTTTTCTTGGACTTATTTTCATACGAATACAGCCATGAATAAAAATATATCTCCTATTATTTCAGAAGAGGCTTTTTAGTCCGCTTATATGCAAAGATAACAAATTTAGAATGATATACAAACTTATACAGGCCTTTTATAATTTTATTTTACATTTTACGTCGTCAATGATAGTAACAGTACTAAATCACAATAAGATGTTGATAATATATTGGTGTCTCCATACGATACGTTCTCCGCTGCTGCAGCAACACGTAAACAAACCAACCCAGCACGGGCAGCACCATGCGATCCCCGCTGTATCCATACATTCAGTTAACCTTGCGTCTGGCAGCGCAAGGTATGCATATTTCTAATGCTAATAAATGTGAAAATATGGCATTTCAACATTTTCCTCTTCATGGTATGGGTCATGCTAAATACAATTGTTAATATTTGTAGGCTGTTATACTCATGCAGTTCATGAAAGCCGCTTAATGCACACATTTCGACTTTTATTATTTACTAATTTATATGAAAAATATAGTATATTCAGCATATATTATGCGAAAACACAAAAGTATGTATTTTTTTATACATCTAAGTAAAAGGTCGTGAACTAGAACGCTAATTTTCTAGTGTAAAATAAGGTATGAAATTTAACTAAGTTACCCATGTCCAGCACTTAAAAGGTCGCAAATAAAAAATAGATCACCATTTGGCAACATCACTCAAAGTGTGGGCTCGCCTATTCGACAATATCACACAGAGTTTCTTCAGCCATTGTCCTTGTCATTGCCATTGCTTAGCCCATGACTTTTATTGCTTTCGACCAAGAATGGACTCCTTTTCATAATGCCAAAACAAACGTGTTATGTTATTCCTATTTTGTAACATACATTCCCATATTCCTTTAAGTTTTTTATGTTGTTAAAAGTTTGGGGCAAAGTTTAATGTTATTACTTGATTTGCAGGCAGTATACTGTACATTATTGTCATGCAGTATATTTTTATGTACAGATAAGAACCATATTTAAAGAGGTAAAAATTTTGTTGGAAGGTGTATAGTATTCACAAAAGCACAATCACTGTATAAATGAATCTGAATTGTTGATAATGTCATTTGCACTACACTATGTTGACTGCAGAATGCAATTTTGAGCACAAGATGTGATTTGTCAATGTTTATGTTTAGGAACAACTGCTTGCCCCCTTGGATTTACACTCACAGATGGAAGTGGAATGCATGAGTACTTTTCTTTACACCCATACATTTTTTAACAACAGGCATTGCTTGAGATAAAACACTCTGTACTAGCAAAAGAGGTCCCATGGTTTGAACTGTAGGATTCAAGGAACATAGATAATGGTGTTGTAAGAAGCAGATATGGAACATCAGTTCAGTGTAAGATTGACTGGATTTTTTTGTTTATTTTCAGCAACTAATTTTCCTTTCTTATTCTCGACTATACTTTAGGAGGGAAAATATGAATGGCTGGAACAATAGGTAGAATGGTTATTATATAAGATATTGGATTAATATTATACATATTTAGACATATTTTTAAATGCATATGTAGAATTATTTGACAAGCTATTGCACTACAGATTATTGGTATTCTCTTGCATTTCTTCCTTTGTATATATTCTGTACACTTGCTTTATCATTTTGGTCAGAAAGTTGTGGTACTGAGCAAAGTAACTTGAAAAAAAAAAATTATAATAATATAATAAATATATGCAGTTCCCACCCACAGCTTCTCTCGCCTTCCACCAGCAGCAACATTTTGATTTTTTTTAGAAGAATCTATATTTACTGAGTTCCCACCGCCCACCCCTCACAGGTGCCCATCCCCCCGCCCCGCCCACCCACCACTATTGGCAGTGTTTGTGGGGGCATCGCTGCTCACGTCACCCCAAACATTCCCACTGCCTACAATGACAAGGTGATTAATGGCTTATATATATACCCAGTTAGTTGGCTTATAATATATATCCTGTTGAATCCTTATCAACCACATTGATGGACTATACATTATATACTGTATATTCTGTGCTTGTAGAGAAGGTAACAATAGCGTAGCTTTTTTTTTCTGACATACTAATTCTGCTTTTTTATTTTGGGATATATTCTTTTCTGAGAAGTAATTTTATTTTCTAGATATATCTGTGGGAATTTGCACCACTTACAAAGCTGGAACTTGGGGTTGTATGCAAAGAAAGTCATGTGCAAGCCAATATTATTGGTCGAGATGTATGCTACATTAAGGGGATACTCTCTTGATGATAAATTGGAGGGCTACTGATTCCTCCAATCTATGCCATGGAACAGATCCCCTATTAATAACACTGAGGTCATCTGTATCCTGGCATAGTTTAGAGGAATTAGTATCCCTCCAGTTCACAAACAAGAGATGCTGTGTGGAGTTTGTGTATGAATATCTATACTGTATGTCATTGCTTACCCATTGTTTTGTTTGCATACAATATTACCCTTGAACCCATGCCAGGCCAAACACTGTACAAACACACACTCAAAGCTTGACTAACTAATTGCACTACCTCATTACTAAAGATTATACTAAGGCTCTGAATAATACACAGTCCCAGATGGTGTTGCATTGCTTGTATATAAATAAACAGTATCACTGCAATGTGTTAAGTGTATTTCCAGTGTGTGCACACAGTTTACATCAGTAATGTAAAGCACACACAGATGAATTACTCTCATACACAGATACATCACCAGTCAATCAAGATTTGGACATTGAATAAATCTCCTCCAAATGATAAGTCTGGAAGACAGGCATTTATAATTTTGTTTAAAGAGGTATGAAATGTTAGGAGATTGCATCAGTAAATCACAGATTACGAAATATAGTTCTATTAATGAAAATTATCCGTGTGTGAGAGTTACAATTTCTTGGCTCATTGGTAAATTGAACAAGACAGCTGTGGTTGAAATGTTACCACTTGTGCACATTGATACAAGTTTGATTATTTATTATATAGTATTTTAATTTTTAATATTATGTATTTGTTGTTGTACCTGTGCATGCTTTATATTTGAACATAAGTGCGTTTCCAGTGTTCTGTTACACACAAGCATTTTAACTTCAGTCCCACAAAAACCCAGAGTGACACATAAAACTGGAGGGTGAGCAGACTGATAACTGAATCTCTTATAGGTTCCTCGACCCATGTTTACTTCCTGGCCAGATTTCTGCACCCTGAGACTGAATAGGATATATTGTATGTTATACCAGTCTAATTACTTGTGACTTTATCTATATCAGTGCATTGAAGTGTTGCATGTTATCATTGAAACAGGTGGTGGCGTGGCTGCGACAACCCAACATCATGGATATCCTGAGTGAGCGTCACGGTGGACTGCGGTCATCCCCAGCACTGAGGGACAAGATCACTGCCATCAGGCTGGACGGTACCACAGCTCTTGACCGACTCAGTCATGATGTTGACCTTACTATTGTCCTCAGGTACACACACCATCACACTCACTTGTATCTTGGGTTTTTTGTTTTTATATAGGATGTATTTTTTTCTTTTTTTGTATTCTGACATAGTACATAGGCTACAAGCAGAGGAAAGAATTAAATATTTCAAGGTTTCCAAAACTATGTACAAAATATTTCCTTACTCAATATAAAATTCATGCAAGTACAGTATGTCTTAACCCCTCCTGCCCCCCCTCCCCCTTTGCAGTTTGTTTGAGCATGAAATAATGTCGTATGTGCCACCGTCTGTGAGCATGTCTCCTCGCGGGTCCCCTCAGCCGTCACCACAGGCTTCCCCCGGCCTGGCCCGCGCCCCCTCTAGAGCACCTGCACCTCACCGCAGAGACTTTGAAGCCAAACTCAGGAACTTTTACCGCAAGCTGGAGAGTAAAGGCTATGGACAGGGACCCAGCAAGCTCAAGTAAGTCAGGGCTGGTACAGTAGACCCTCGATATACAATGGATAATTATTTGTATCCACCACTTCATTGTATACTCAGTCACTCATTGAAGACCATCAAATTATTTCCAAGGCTTCTATTATTCATTATGTACCATACAAACTTAAGTGATAAACTGAGTCTGTGTTAAAAGGATAGTGCTAAATTAATCATATTATATTGAAGGCCTACTGTATTTATTAACCTCTTGGAATTTGCACTTGTTGGTATGTTTGCATTACTGACCTCTCCACCAAAGTGTCGGTTCCATATAGTCTTTGCCATAAATGAACACTTACCAACAAACTTTTAGCTTAGGAGTGAACTTTAAAATGATACATTCAGGTCCAGAGCAATAGAGAAGTTTCAACCCAAACAGTGAACGAGGAATTGTTACCACAGCAATAGCATCAACAGGGGTATTGTAGATTTATGTTAGACTTATGAATGCACAGGTTATCATTGCTTTGACCATGGTATATCTCACACAATTATGACCCATATTTTTAACCTTGAATGTTTATTAAAGCATTGGTTCCCTCCCAGTCTCACCCGTACATATTTGTTAGGGGGTAGTGCAGTGTTGGTGATAAATCTGGAGCACCTGATTCCTCCAAACTACCATTCCAAGCAACAGGCCACCATTAGTATTGTTAATCTGGTCCTGTTTCCTGACATGCTTTGGATGAATCAAGTCTCTCCAACGTAACAAAAGAATACAGTAGTATCCCCTTAAAACCCTGACCCATCCTCCTCCAGACTTAACATCCGAAGGGACCATCTGCTGGAGGATGCATTCAACAAGGTGATGGGAGCCAGTAAGAAGGACCTACAGAAGTCCAAGTTATACATCACATTCTATGGTGAGGAGGGCCTGGACTATGGAGGACCCTCAAGGGAGTTCTTCTTCCTGTTGTCCCGTGAGCTCTTCAACCCTTACTACGGACTCTTTGAATACTCAGCCAACGACACATACACGGTGCAGATCTCTCCCATGTCGGCCTTCGTGGATAACTATCACGAGTGGTTTCGGTTCTGTGGTCGTGTCCTTGGCTTGGCTTTGGTTCACCAATACCTCTTAGATGCGTTCTTTACCAGACCATTCTACAAGGGACTGCTGCGTAGGTTAGTAAAATAAATGTCATCAACTCTTGAATTATATATAGTTGATGACTTTTGAATAATATTCCAGATTAATATTCCAGATGCAGATGCAAAAGCATGTGTACGGGTAGAGGGTGATCTAAGTGAGAGTTTTAATATTAGTGTAGGGCTGAGACAGGGGTGTGTTATGTCACCATGGTTGTTCAATATATATATGGATGGTTGTATGAGAGAGGTGAAAGCCAAAGTGAATGGTCTGGGGGTGAAGTTGAGGCTGAATGAAGCAAACTGGTCCCTGGTGGCAAGTTTGTTTGCGGATGACACTGTGCTGATGGCTGAGAATGAAAGGAATTTACAGAGAGTGGTGGACGAATTTCAGTCTGTGTGTAAACGAAGGAAACTGAAGGTGAATGTGGGTAAAAGTAAAGTGATGGTATTTGAAAGAGCAGAAACTGAAGTGATTGACTTTGCTACACCTTACAGAGTGGCTGTACCAACTGGGACGAAGTGTGAGATAACTCTGAGGGGCGAGAGGATGGAGGAAGTGAAGGAGTTTAAGTACCTGGGTACAGTTATGTGTAAACATGGAAGTATGGAAGGAGAAATTAGGGAGAGAGCAGTGAAGGGTAGACAGGTCATAGGATCACTGGGGAGGATTATGAAGGGTAGAAGTGTGAGTATGGAAGTGAGAAGGGGACTACGAAATAGTATAATCCTGCCAACACTGACATATGCGTCGGAGACATGGACATGGAATAGGGCTCATCAGTCTAGAATAGGTGCTGTGGAAATGAGTTACTTGAGAGGAGCATGTGGACTTACTAGATGGGATGGAGAAAGTAATGAGAGTGTATATGAGAGATGTGGTATGAGTGAGAAGGCAATTGGTATTGAGTGTGGAGTGGTTGAGAGAGTGAAACGTAATACATTGAGATGGTATGGACATGTTGAGAGAATGCAAGGCGAGGAATTTGTAAAGAAGGTGTATGGAAGTGAAGTTGTAGGACCTGGTGTGAGAGGCAGACCTCCGGTTAGATGGCAGAACAGAGTGGAAGAGTATGTAAAGGAGAGAAACATGAGGGGCAGAGTAGGGCTTGAACAAGTAAGGAGGGAGTGTTGGAACAGGGAGAACTGGAGACACTTCTGCCGTGGCCATCCCCTTGGGGGGAGTTCCCGGAGGGAACGAGGCGTTGGAGCTATAGATAGATAGATAGATTAACTTCAGACATTTTACTGACAGCAGAACAGAATTCTGACTTGTAAAGTTTAAAACTAATAATAAATATTAAATAAACTAATAAATGTAAATAACATATTTGATGTAATACCAAGTGATCTAATTGTATCAGAAATATTTTCCCTCACATAGTGATTAATTAAGGTTTATGGCAGTGATTGTCTTCACTACAAATTATATTCCTTTGCTAATGACTTATGTATTATGTTGCATTGCAGCCCTGTGTCATTGTCTGATGTGGAGAGCCTGGACTCAGAGTTCCACCAGAGTCTGCTGTGGGTGAAGGACAATGATGTGACACACATGTTGGAACTCTTCTTCTGTGTGACTGAGGAAGTGTGTGGCCATGCTGTTGAGAAAGACCTCAAACCTGGCGGCAGGAACATACCCGTCACTGAGCGCAACAAAAAGGTGAAGCTAGCATTATTTAACTACTGCTACAAGAGAAAATGCTCAATTAGCATTATTTTACAATATGAATTATTTACATTATTTTGCAATACGAGCGACGAAAAACCTTTTCCTTGAAGAAGAAGTTTAACAATATGACCCTGAGTCTTGAGGATATATATTGTAGTGAGGTGTAGCCACACCACTAACAACACTGGCTAACTAACTCAGAGAAGGGTATATTATTTTACATATTTTCTATCAGGGGATGTCCTCAACTGTAGTGGTGTGAAGAACTAAAGTAACATTCATCATTTGCCCACACAGGAGTACCTGGAGAGGATGGTAAGGTGGCGACTGGAGCGTGGAGTAAGTGAACAGACAGAGAGCCTGGTGAGGGGATTCTATGAAGTGGTGGAATCCAGACTGGTGGCTGTCTTTGATGCCCGGGAGCTGGAGTTGGTCATAGCCGGAACACTTGAGATTGATGTGGCAGACTGGCGCAAGAACACAGAATATCGTTCCGGTAGGGAGAAACTATTGGCAGAGAAATTTGACCTTTTTTTTTTTTCTGTATTGCCACACTTTCAAGGAAGTCTCCTCTCTACAATCTATTATCTTTAAAATATATATGTTGGTGCAGTGTTATTGATTATCATCAAAAATATTTATATTTAAAGATTTTCATCATCAAAACCTCTTTTGTCTTACACCTTAAAGGGAATATCCATATACAATATGGCCTGTTATATATCCTCATAAATTAGACAAGCAATAAATAGCTCATTCTGAACCTTGGTTAATAAATATTGTATCATCATTGCATTTCCATCAGCTTTTTCTGTGGTATAACAGTACAATACTTACCTCCAGCACTGAATATTACTTTTACAGTAGACTCTTGATATCTGGTCATTAATTTTAGCACAATCCTTTAAATACAGGCTTTGTAAATCACTTAGTATTAATGGTAATGAATAATAGAAGACTGGGAAAACATTTGGTGGTCTTCAATAAATGACCTAGTGTAAAATCAAGTTGTGAATACAAACATTTATTCAAATGCCTTGCCGTGCCTCAGGTTACCATGACTCCCACCCGGTCATCCACTGGTTCTGGTTGGCCATTGAACGCTTTGACAATGAGCGACGACTACGCCTGTTGCAGTTTGTGACAGGAACATCTAGTGTGCCATATGAGGGTTTTGCTGCACTAAGAGGCAGCAATGGACCCAGAAGGTTCTGTATTGAGAAGTGGGGCAAACCTTCCAGCCTACCCAGGTAAGCACTAATATGGAGTTAACACTTGAGTTTAAGGGGATAGTTAGTACACTTTTGGTTCATTAAAGTGCCTTCATTTCTCCAAAGTATACCTGGAAACAAGACCAGATTAACAAAAATAATAGTGGCCTGTTGCTTGGAATAGTTTGGTGGGTGAAACAGTTGCTCCAAATTTACCAACACTTTACTGTCCCCTTATGTGATACTGTTCTGTACTGGAAGAATATCAGCAAAAGAAAAAAAATCTGGTAGAGTAGCTGGTATTACTCTAACCTTCCTGTGTGTTGTTTCCTCCCCAGGGCCCACACCTGTTTCAATCGGCTCGACCTTCCCCCATACCCCTCGCCGGAGATGCTGTATGACAAACTGCTCTTAGCTGTGGAGGAAACATCAACATTTGGCATTGAGTGAACATTGGGAAAAGTTAGTTGAGAGGATGAAGGAACTGTGTAAAAGTTTGAATTGCTTGGTAAGGAAGCAAAAATCGATCACATAAGTAAATGTATGTCAATGATGGTGGTGGCAGTAAATATTTAGAGATAATACTAAAATATATTGGAAAGGATAAGCGGTTTATTGGAGAAAATAAGTTATAGTGAAGGAAAATGATAATCGACAAGGGTGAGGGTTAAGACGAGGACAAAAGGAACTAATTTGGGAATAGAATAAGGTGCTTAAATTAACCATTAAAAAGAAATACTGTATTAGACTTCAGCTCTTTCAGTAAATTAATTAGACTGACTGGAACTTGTAGCCGACTGCTCCACAAGCACACAAATACCATGAAACCTCTAGGGCTCATTGTCAGTGCCATGATAGCATTTAAGGGGAGATACTTTTGTTGGTGAATTGGAAGGTCTTCGCCGATTCCTTCAAACTGTGCCATGAAACAGATCCCTCACTGATACCAATGAGAGCGTCTGTTTTCTGGCATAGTTATGAGGAATCAAGAGTAGCCTTCCAATTTGTCATCAAGACAGTCTCCTTAATGGGTGTCCTTTTGAAACATTTTACATCGTTTGGTTTAAAAATAGTTCTCTAGAGTGTCACGTTCAGTCACTCTTGGAGGTCTCAAGGTGTTGCCTTCTGTCGTTTATGCACTAACGAATGCACAACTTCACATGGAAAATTTTCTTATCAGCAATCAATAGTGTAGTTTTTTCTGTGGCTACTTGTACTTCATTTTCTATACTCTTTTTTTTTTACGAGGTAACAAAAAGTAAGGTGTGATAATTCCCGTTGTCTTTTCAGTTGACTTATGTTACTTTGTGTATCATGATTAAGGATATTTCATTACTCATTAGATAATTGAATGACAGTTTGTACATTTATACAATACGTTCCACTCGGTCTCTTTCCATTATGTTGATATTGGATGTATGTGTAGTAAGTTCTCTAATTGTTGCCTGGACAATAATAGAGATGCATATACTGAAGTCTGTTTGTCTCTAGCAGATGGTAAATGTCCACACAGAAATATCACCAATAGGATGGATCTGATAGGCTGATGTGTGACTCCTAACCCGTGGATTGTAAGCTGAAGGAGATACAATATTCTCATGTGGTTAAGAAGGTAATACAGTTTTAGTACATTAGAGTGCCTTGATCCCTCAAAAGTATGCCAGGAAACAGGACCAGATGGACAAAAATAATGGTGGCCTGTTGCTTGGAATAATTTGGGGGAATCAGTTGCTCCAGACTTACCAACACTTTACTATCCCCTGGGGGCGCTGAATACTCCAACTAGGCCAGGACATAGACTATATCTATATAACATAGTTTGAGGGAATCAGAAGGGCTCCAGTTTATCAACAATATATTCTCTCCTCCTTAACCAAACATACAGTAATTAGTTAAGTCATTACAATATTGGCTAAGTAAGGACATAGACTCTCAGCTATAGAAAATCTGACTCTACACATAAGTTGCAACACACTATCCTGTTTTATCAATGTCATCTTCAATTTCAACATATACTGTGTACTACTTTTAACTTCTTCTTTTTTTTATATGAGTGAGGAGAATATCAGTCCATAGACCAGATCCAGTAGAGAATAAATTCCATAATAAAATGTATTAATAAATACACTAAGCTGTGAAAAATGTTGATATATACATATATATATATACAAATCACTGTAAAATCTTTAATCCTGTCGGTCCACATGTTCAAATTCTAATACCATATATTGTACCTACTAGCATGAAGAGTATTAACCTGTATCTGAGTGCGTAATAATGTAGTATGTTATATGGCCATTTACTACTCTGCTTTAGTTGAGCATCTATTTCCAGACATGAGTCCATCACATTAATAAGCAACAGGCTGCAGTGCATCCTGTATCTCACTCTCTGTCTCTCTCTCTTTTCTCTCTATCACATGACTAACTTGATCTCTCCATAATATTTTGTTTGTGCATACATACAGCTGTACTCTGGAGCCACCACCAACACCAACACAGCTGGTAGGATACTATAGAAGGAGGGAGGTCCTACATTCCAAGGGTGCTATTATTAAACTACTTCTTTGAGAGAAGGTTCTCTTCCACACTCACTTCCTATTATTTTGCAATGCGAATTGAGCTACGGAACTCCTTTTCCTCAAAGAAGAAGTTTAATAATAAATCCCCAAGGTGTTTTCATTAGTGTGATATGAACAGAAGGGTGTTATGGTGTTGTACATAATTATTTGCCCCCTACAGAAGACTGCAGCGCTTGGGCAACTTTGAATCCTTGCAGTCGATATAGATTATTTAGGAAAGCTTTCTTGAATTTACATAATCTATTTTTAAGAGTAGACGATGGCAAGTAGAAAAGGTTTAATATATTTCCTTCATGTACATAATAATCCTCATGATTTTATATTTCATTTTTTTTTTTTTTTCTTCCCCTCCCAATCCCACCTCCCAGTTCCCCCCCCCTCCCCCTGTGGTGTGAGAGAACCCCCCCAGTACGCACCAGCCAATACCCAGCAATAACCACAAACTGTCCAGCACACATAGAATTTCATCCTTCATTGCAGCTTTCCTAGGATAGTTGTGTTTATTCTCTCTTGAATAATGAGATATACAGCATATATAGTATTTCATTGTTTTCTTATTATTTATTCCATGTCATACTATTTTCTTCCAACACTGATATAAACAGATTGAAGTATCACACATAGTATATCATTATTTGTATTGTGTATTCCTTTCAACTCGCTGCTTGTAATATAATTTAGATATCATCCCCATCATGGTCATTAAGAATAATGAGGCAAAGTAGAAAGTAGAAATATATTTACTGACAAATTTGCCATAGCCAGTTCCATTCTTATTAAATAATTATTATATTTTATATTTAATTATTATATTTGTTTGTCCTGTTTTGAAAGTGGAATTGTCTCCCGTTGTGGTATTTTTGTTTACTTTGATTTAGATAATATAGTTAATGGATATAACATTCTCTCTAAGTTATTTAAAAGGAATGTAATTTTATATTTAGTAATGCACGTACAGCATATATCAAAGGTTCCTTAAATCTTTTCCTTATTGATAGTTTTGATAAAAAAGAAATTTAAGATTGATATACTATGTATGAGTGGTGCAGCTACATTGTTTAAAAAAATATAATTTTCAACATTGTTTGATTACAAGGTTTAATTAATATTTTCTTATGAAAATACAGTTTGTCATTGTAGAATGTATGAACAAACAGTATAAAATTAATGTCCTTGAAGCCCATGTGTAAAGAATGAGGTAATAATTATAACCAGTCAACATTATGAACTGAGCTAGCATCCATTCAGGGCTAATTAGACATTGGTTGTATGAAAAGTATGTCATTGTTAATCAAATGTTTTGCTGTAACGGCACAAAGCTCAAGTAACACATACATAGAATTTAAGTGATTACAATACCTGTATATGCTGCCAACTGTGTGTACCAATCATGAATGGATGCCATGGTGTCTTCGCTGACACTTCATATATCTTAAATGAGTTTCATATCTCATAGTGACTCTGAATTCTCAAGTATTTCAACCTGGCAGTGCAATATTTGCTGACTTAAAGATATCAGTCCCATTTCTTTTCTTTTCCTGCCTCATCCAGCAGAGCAGGCTGACAAAGGCCAAAATGATTACAAATCTGGTTCAATATGCATGATGTCACTTTGAACCATCTTCAAAACTTGCCTCCAAATATAATATTATAAAGATGTAAGGAACATTTGGATATGAATGTACATGTTTTTGCTTCAGTCCAGGACAACTTGCCAGTATAAGGTACCTAATGTATGTCTTATGTTTAGGTATCTGCATTTGTTGATCAGCAGGCCAGTTCTCTGAGCTGTGAGATAAACACTCAATATTTTATAACCCTGTTTTGTCTGATCGTGTCAATCAGATACACACACACATCTGGTCCCATATTACTCCTATGGGTGTAGGGACCCAATGCTATGTTGTAGTCCAAAACCTTTAAGGAAAGGTTGACTTTACACCCTTCATAGCCTCTATAATTATATTGTCCTGTACAAGTTCCATTTCTTAGTACAGTTTGAGTTGATATTATGTTCCTGCATCAGTTGATTTATTCATTGTTTACAGCCAAACTTGCATCATTAGTTAGATGAAAGTGTCATAATAGAAGTAAGGTGTATGTATGAAAAATCATTTCAAGGTTATTAGAATGCCACACCAACCAGTAAATACGACATACTGTTTGTGTTTAGCCTGGTGAGAATGCCCTGACCCTTTGAGTTTATTGGTCACTCTAGCCCATCTTGAAGACATCACTCCTACACTAAACTTATGTGGTGTAAGACACTGGCAATGGCATTATTAAGGCTTCATCAGTTCATACACTGAGACCACATATATTATTGGTGTATGGTAAACACTTCATTCCCAGTAGAGTACAGTACTGTAGTTAAGAGTACCAATCAATATGTTGCTGTAAGAAATTGCTAATCAGTTGCTATACAGTACAATACAAGCAATAGAGCCACATTGGGTTGGGGCTTCATTTCTTTCCAGGTTCGAGAAATGGTGTAATATTTAGTATTTTGCTGTGTATCATGCCAGTATTATCATGTATATTATTGTATTAACTTCACTGTTTTCTTTCAATTGTATATTCAACAGGGTATTAGTAGGGCTATGTTCATTCTTTGGTATATTTGTTTTGAGAGGCAGGTAGAGTTACCCCACACCTTCATCTGGTCAGTATCTTCTAAGTCTGTGTGTGAATTTGGCAAGGCACAGTAACATCCACAATATAGAATTATTGTCCCATTAATTTAGGGGCGCGAGGGTGGGTATTGTATTATTGAACTTTTTTGAGGAAAAGGTATTTCATCTCTCAATTCATATTGCAAAATAATGCAAATTGAATGATGAAGAGCCTTTTCCTCAAAGTAGTAGTTTAATAATACCACCCTGGACTTAATTACCTCACTCATTTAAGGGTGGGCAGGCAACCCATTTCCAGTCATGGTAAGGCATGAATGAAACACTTCACTGCTGTCCCCAAGAACAGGCAATATCAGCTGAAGGCTGGAAGTCACATACAAATGAGAAAGAAAGAGTATCATTGGGATGGAACTGAGAACTGTACTGCACCAGATGGAAGTGTAAGAAACTCGTTCATCACATGGATATATTTTGTCACATTGTTGGGTTCACTGTATCGTTACTTGTACATGTGTGCATGAGTGCTTGTTGTTGTACATATTTATATTTGATCAGTATTATGAAACATGCAGACCTTCAACACTCGTAGTCACAAACACTTGGGCTGTGTTGTTTACACCCCACTTCTATCCTGCATACACTCACACACGCACACAATTACACACACACACAGCATGACTTAAGGGAGTAAGATTGTGTTTATATATTGAAAGCTACAGATTCCTTTAAACTGTGCCACATAAAACCAATCTGGAGTTGATGTGAGAAGTAAACAAACCTACCATGTGATTATAGTGAACTCTGGTGACTATACCATTACTTTTTTTTTCCCCTCCGCTGATGAACCAGAAAATTGTGTGACACCTGCACAGTACTGTTTTGACAAAGTCAGTTTGTCCAAACGTGCTCTGTGACTTCACTGGCTATTCATGTTAAACATTACAAAAGTAAAGAATGGCTTCAACATCAAACTGTATTTGCTTGATGATATGTAAAGAGAACAATCACAGCTTTTATTCTAAGTCTCACAACTGTAGTTCTGTGTTGACACTTTACCATACTGACAGTACTGTACTACATAAGTGCCACATATATAATACTGGATCATCAGCTGAGAGAACACAAAGTACAGTATAGTGCATTAGGTCATGACTGTAGTTCTCTCTTTATATTACAATACAGTTCTCCAATCTCTCCCCTTTATCCAAGCAGCCCAAGTCACAGTCAGTCCTCATCTTTCTTTAGTTCTTTATGGCAGTTCAGTATCTGCTTGTTTTGATGGCATTAATACACATAAAGATACACAAGTCTAAGAATACAGTGCGGGAATACATTAAATTAACATTTTTAAATTGTTAGTAGTACAGTAATATTCTAATAATTATATACAGTACAGTACTTATTCCGATAACAATGCAAAGATAGAAGTCAAGCTTAATAATTACATTTTCATAGTCATGCTGTACCAAACTCATTTTCCATACTTCAGATACAGTATGTATTTACATATCCTTGTATTTTTTATACTTTACTTTATCAATTTCCTTACTAGTGTAGTGAGTGAACACTGTTTCAACAATCACATATCACTAATTTCCACTAACATTTTGTCTGTTGCCCTAAATCTATTTAAATATTATAGAACATTTTTTGATATTACAGTTTTAGTACCGTATCTTCCAATTTAATACATACCTCCAGTACCTGCTTTTATTATGAGTAGATATATATATTGTATTTATTATTAATGTCTCATCAATGCATCAATTTTAAGGTGTTGCGGTATTTATAACGGGGTGCAAATATGAGCGCTGGCCTCGTTGGCACGGTTCAGTTTACGTTTCAGCATTTCCATAACTAATGTACAGTAGGTTGTGCAATTAGTTGCGCCCGTAGATTATACTGTGCTATACGCAGACGGTTAATTAAAGGGCCTATAGTACTGTCAGTGTATTAGAGGCTACCTACTCCTCCAACTTGTGCTACAAAACAGATGTCCCTCTGAATCGGAGCTGTTCTCTGGCACAGAATGAAAGAAGTAACCTCCAGTTTGCTGACTTAAGGGGATAATATACTTTAGGTGCATTGGAGTGTCTTGATTCTCCCAAAATATGCCAGGAACCAGGACCAGATTAACAAAAATAATGGTGGCCTGTCACTGGGATTAGTTTTGAGGAATCAGTTTCTCCAGATTTACCAACAGTTTACTACTCCCCTTAAAACAGGTCCCTCAACACTCCATTGTCACATTAATCTCTTAGATTATGTTATGCTATTAGTTGCATCAATAGATTTTACACACACAGTTTACACTCCATTGTCATTCGAATCTCCTAGCTTATGTAAGACCGCGTGGATGGTACGTAACACTTGTACATTTTTGGATTAATTATTAGTCCGCCAATAGACCATTTCCCATACAGATCACGAGATATCCTTGTATATATTTTCTTACACAATGCAACTTACCCCAAGACTCCAATAGACCAGCAAGTAAGAATGAATCGTTAGGTTTCTTTTGTTTCGGGTACACCAGCTTGCACTAGTTACGCAACCAAGTATGTGAAGGAATTGGTGAATGTTCAAAGTTAAAGAAAAATTGAAAGATACAATGAATAAATTTAACACTATCCTTTTAACTCAGGCTCAGTAAATCACTTTATTTGTATGGTAATGAATAACAGAAGCCTGGGAAAACATTTGGTAGTCTTCAATGAAGAATTGAGTGTATAAAATATAATGGTGGATACAAGTATTTATTCATTGTATATCAAGGGTCTACTGTACAGACAGGCCAATAATGATATGAGCTTGGAGATTACACAATGCAACTCGGGATTATGATTATGCTGCATTTGAAATTGAACTTGTTACCTGTTTGTCTTGTTGTATTTAAACTGGAATTGAATAAAAACGTCAGCAGACTTTTAGAATACAGCATACAACCAGTTAGGAAAAATGTCCTTCCCCACATTTATGTTTGTAATGGATTCTCTTGTAGTAGTGAACAAAATACATGAAAGCTCGAGTGACTTAACCAGCACTGGATTATATAGCAAGATGCATGTAAGAAAGCCTGTCTATGGTCCCAGGCAGGTTCATGAATATGCATAAAGGGAAGATTCTTTTGTTTATGAATTGAAAGGTCTCTATTTCCTCCAAACTGTGCTATGAAACAAATCCCTTATTATTACCACTGAGGGTGTCTGTTTTCTGGCATAGTTAGGAGGAATCAATAGACCTCCAATTTACCAGAGAGAGAGTTCTTCCCTTAACAGTGTATTCTGCATTGTACAGTACTGTATATTATGTTCCATTTACTATGAGAAGGGAATTGATAGAGTTGGTCACAACATTTTGAAGGAGAACATTTGACCCCAATTGAATGTTGCTAGGAATATAGATTTCTGCTCTTATTGTTGGAAAGTAATCTAAATCATGGAGGTTTAGCAATCATCCATGTAGCTCCTATGAAACTCTATGTCAGAACACAATTTAGTGTCATTGTGGATTCCATGAGAACCCACCACACCATCATGAGCTCACCCACTGACTTAACTCTAGTTTCATTATTTAGAGAAGAGATTGATTTGCTTCCATTTTAGATTGGTAACCATCCAAGAAAAGCATTTATCTGACACTTTATATATATCCAGTGTTAAATATTTTATGTACAAATCCAGGTTCAGCAGTAGATTAAGGAAAGATTTTTTATTTTATTTTTTTCATATTGATGGCAAAGCAAAACATTGCTAAATAATCAATTAGCAGTACAGCATATTCTATGAACTTTAAATTTGCAACTATACTGTATTGTATAATTTCCAGGCTCAACAGTAGATTAAGGAATGATGTTTTTTTTTTTTTTTTTCATACTAATGGCATAGTGAAAGAGGCTTAACTTGTGCCAAGTTTGTGTTTTACCCATCATGTTTTCTGTTCCCTCCCCAAGATTCCCACAGGTGCACAAAGGGTAACCGAGGAAGACGAATACAAGTGTTGTGTATCTTTTATATGAGAGCATATTCTATTTTGAAGCAGAAATCTTTAGAGTAGGTGGTTCATTTAAGTGAATGCGTCGCTTTAGCTGTACGACGACTTGATAAACCATGTGATTGATGGATGGAGGAGGATGGGAGAGTGTGTGATCTGGAATAAACAAAGAAATCTGCTAATCTTGTATTTGAGGTACCACTTGGTTTTGGAGATGAAAGTTATTTGTAGTGCATTACATAATTACTTTCCTACTGGAATCATTGTTGAACCGTCACCTTCAAGATGAAAGGAGATAAAACACCTAATATAGTTTATATATCTTTATTTACATAACCATTTAACATTGGCTTTTGTGTTACGAAAACAAACCATTTAAATGTTTAATGATAAATACAGCTTGCCTCAAAAATATTTCCTCTTGGAGAGTGTTTCATGAAAGACTTGAGAGGATAACATTGGTTGTGATGTGATGGGTCTCATTTCCAATTAACAACAAATTATAACTATTGTACTACACTTGAAACAAAATTTGTGTTATTGAAATATCTTAAGAGGTGGACATAACACAAGTCCAGAGGTTTCAAATCATATAATTAACGCTTTACGAACTCTACACATCTCTACAAGGAATGTACTATATTTTCCTCCACTGTAAAAATAAACTGAAATACTATTCCCTGTTTTAACACTTACTGCTGCTCAGATGAGACATGTTTTTTTACCATCATTACCTTCACATCACAACCTATATGTTTATGAGCAGTGATGAGAACTCTACAGGTGAACACAAGCAAATATGAACGGCCTCTCCTAAAAGCATAACGGTAAGTTAAAATATAAAATAAAATAAAAAAAATTTCTTGTCTTTTGTACAAAATGAACATAATAAGGACTGATGCACTGTTTGTCATACTATATAATTGTATCTTTTCTTTACACTAGGCATACATTGTTTGAGCAGCCCAGATGAAGGGCCCTAAAGAGTACACACATACATGCCATACATATGCATATCACACTTACACATTACTGGAAAGATTACACCTTTGTGTATGAACTGCCAGCCAATATATAAGTATGGAATTTACACAACGCTACACAATTCACATGATTTAAGTAACCGTCAGTAATGTAGATGGTTCTCAGGTTAAAGATGAGTATAAGAATTAAGTACAAAATTCAATATGGCAAGTGTAACACATCTGATGAGCACACCATTTTTTGTTCTATACACACTGACTCTCATTCCACCACCAGCCACCTAAACAACACCACCAACATTATATAAAACACAATCATCATCCTTAACCTCATATCATATGGCACACTCAAACCTTGGGGAGAAAATAACTAATTCTCAACTCATATAATCATGTAGTTCTCAATACAAAGGCCAACACATGAAAAAATAATATAACGGCATACAAGCTCTATCAGCGATGTTCTGTTCTTGCTTTAAAAGGAGACGACTGGTTTGAGTGAAGTGGAGGGCTACCAATTTCTCCAAACTACTCTGTGAGACAGATCACTTCAGTACATATACAAGTAGGGAATCTGTTTCCTAACATAGTTTGGAGAAATCAGTTTTGTCCTGCAATTCCCACACACACACACATAAATGCCCCCATAAATTTACATTGGCCCTTCAGTGACTAGCAACACACTTGTCTTTGTGAAATAATAACACTGCCATGTGAAGGTACAATTCTATATAGACATTAAAAAGTTTTGTTTCATGTATCAACCATTTTGAGTGTAGCAGTAGTACAGTAAAGATATTAAGATAGGCATGCTTAAGATGTATTCACAAGTTACAGAAACTATTTAGCAAGTAACAAGCATGGATACAAAATATTCCCTCTGTTATAATTATATATATTTATATATAGATATAAAAATGGAGCTATGAGTCAAGATTTCATTGAGGCAGTAGACAGGGCAGGTGAGTTACAATATGGCTGGCAGGAAGCTTAACTTTCTCATGCCAAGATGGTCTATTAATTAACACATATAAAGACACTGGCCACAGAAGACACTGCCCAGAAAGTTAGTTTTTATGATGCATTCCAGTGCAATGTGCCGCATGTCATTGTAGGAATGCGACGACGAGGTATGCAATACAATGATGTGTGTGGTACATGAAATACATTACAGAAACTATCACTAAATATATATTCATTTATAAATAATGCCTAACATTAAACATATAACTTGGAAAGTATGCAATATGTACTTAAGGTGAATGCTATGTATTCAATTATAGCAATGAGTAGAGGATAAGATAGTATAAAAATGACATAATGTATTGTAAGTGAGAAGAAAGCTTATTAAGGAGACTGTCTAGTTGGCAAATTGCAAGGCTACTGATTCCTCCCAACTATGCCAGAAAACAAACGCTCTCAATGGGGGACCAGTCTCAAGGCACAGTTTGGAGGAATCAGATAACTTCCAATTCACCGACAAAAGAATCTACCCTTAATTTGAGATGGTAACGAACTGAGCAGACACCATAGCGACTAATAAAAGATGTACATTAGAGTGTGGATATGGCAGAGGTGGTGCTTCAAATCATCTAAGGCACTTCATAGCACCAGCTAGAGTAATACAACCTGTCAACAACACAGAAATAAAGGATGTATCCAATGAACAAAGAACAGGCGGAGAGGGATATACAGTAAACAAAAAAGTATGTGAATCACTATCCACAGTTTTTACATTCGTCCTCATATGTTCTGAACTTCTAATCATGCTTACTAACACTCTTCTTATTCCTATTCCCCAGTTAGGTTTTACATCATCTTACATTGGTATACAGAATTATCTACTTTCCAAGATGGACGAAACCAACCGAGATTCATTCTGGGAGTGTTAGTTAGGAAGCATCAACCAAACACTGGGGACAAATACTGCAAGAACTGTTGTGAAGGAGGAATGGCATGAGCACAATGGGGTTAAGCAAGTAAGGAAGGGGGCATGGGGGACAACATCACAAAGGTGTCAATGATCCTAAAGGTAGTAAGTAGTGCTCATGCTATCACAATAACTCACAATACTGATTTTAGTTCCTTTTTAATAATGATGAACTTGTTGGTATGAGCACACCAGTTTCTAGACACAACTTTCAAAATGGAGGTGTCATGACACTAGCACACAAACCCTTCATTCATTTCCAGTTCTTAGGTCAATTTTGTGCACGGCTCCAATTCTCAAAAAATGTACTGAAAGATTAAATTATAGTAGATTTTTTTTATGATTAATTTTAGCAATATTCTTTTGATTAACAAAGGCTCAGAAAATCTCTTGGTCTGTATGAATATGTATAACAGAAGCCTGGGAAAACAACGTGGTCTTCAATGAGTGACTGAGTGTATATAATTAAGTGGTGGATACAAGTATTTATTCATAGTATATCAAGGGTCTACAGCACCTGTGATTGGAGCACAAGATGAAGGGGAAATGTGCTGATGTGACACCTGCTTAAAAAATGAGCAATTGACCAATGCACTGGCCATATCACAATTACAATGGGGCGTATGCAAAAACATTTACGGTGCCACGCAATCGTCAACACCATGAATGTTCTTGCATATGGCCCAACAACTCATGACAATAATTTATGATACAACTTGGAACAACAGAACTCTTAGATTTAATCCTGTACTGCCTTGAGCCACACAGTATATAATTAGTTCCACTAACAATATAATGCAGTGAAGGTTTTATATTAGACCTAAGGTATATTATTGTCATCAATTAAATTTCAGGTAGTACTGTAATTGAAGTCTGAGGGTAGTCGTATTAAACTACTATTTCAAGAAAAGGCTCCTCGTTGCTCAATTTGTATTATTTTACATTATGAAGTAAGTGACGAAAAGCCTTTTACTTGAAGAAGTTTAATACTGCCACACAGATTTTTTAGATGAGTAGACTGTCTCCAGTTACACATAGCAAGGAATTATTCGTCTTTGTATTATCTTGTTTACTTGGTATTGTCACAAGGTCCAAGGAAGAATAATTCGTCATTCTTCACAAGTTTCGGTTTCCGCCTCCTCCATTATATCACTGAAAGCTCCCGTCCAACATGGGGATACACACACACACGTGCTTCAGGTATACAAACGTGCAAATATACAATTTCTAAAGTATGTAGAGTATAAAAGTAAGCCTCAAGACAGTTAGTTGTATTACAATCTGGTCACGTAAGGAAGGACAGTTACAAGAAACACGGTACTGTACTAGGTAATGTCATCATCTCTACTCATTCACTCTCACTTATTTATTGTCTGTTTTTTTCTGTATCTCACTCATTCACTCATACCTCTTTATTGTTTGTTTTTTCTTTGTCTCACTCATTCAATCACACCCATGTATTGTCTCGTTTTTTCTTAGCTGACAGTCCTTTCTTGGCTACAACACTGGCATCATTCAATACTTCAGACTCATACAAAACACGTTAAAATATTCATATCACAATTAAATTCACATGTAACGGCTAAGGGGGCTGTGATTTTGTAAGTGAGTGAACTGGATCCAGGCTACTGATTACCCTAAATCTTAAATAAGCTATGCCACAAAACAGTAGATACAGAAACAAGGCAAGTGAATAATGGGGAAGGGGGGGAAGGGAGTGTGTTTTGTGGCACACTGTGGAAGAATCAGTAGCCTTGGCCCATTTAATGATACCCCATTCCGGTTCCCTTAAGGTGATTATTTGTCATGGCCGTAATGGAGGGAATTTGGTTCCTCCAAGTTATGCCAGAAAACAAAATACCTCAAGTAGGGGTTTGGTTTTTTAGCATCGTTTGGAGGGTTAAGTGGCATCCATTTTGTCCACAACACACACATCACCTTAAGATAAATGCCAAAATAATTCCAAACATATAAGACTTGAACACCATCAGCTAAGAAGAAACCTATAATTACTGTATATACAAACATCAGCTTTGAGCGGATGATGAGGTTGTTGGGTGACATTAGACCCTCACTAGTACTGCAGGTTGCACTTCATTACATAATGCTGAGCAAAGAATTTGTGTGGATGTCTACACACACCTGAGTGGGTACACCCTAACACTTCTCAATAGAGTAAAAAGTATATACAAGAGTGAAGGAAGGAAATTGTTGAGGTGGTGAGTGACAAATGGTGCATCAGAAAGTTAAGGCTACATTATGCCTCTTCCACCTTGGTCCTCTGTGCACCTAAGGCCAACCACCATAATATTATATGGGGTTCAGTCAGCCACATTTGTACTGTGCATCAACAGGTCCGCACGTGGCACGTGGTAACCACAGCGACAATTTGTCCTAAGCGGGGCAGACCTCAAGGTGAACTTATCTGTTCCTCGCTATCTGAAGTAACCATTGGTGTTGGTGGAGCCTGACGACGCTGACGCAATAATCCAGGGTCAAAATCAGGATGACGTCGCGCATGTTTGCTGTAATATTAATGTATTTATTACTTTAACATAACATTGTTGTTCACTATGTATTAGACTCATAAAATATATATTAGTACATTTCAATTACAACTGATATGCCAAACAGGCCAATGCATTTAAAAAAGTGCACGTCTACTGTAAATAACAAGAAATTACTATACAGAGTTCGGAAGTAGGGCTATATACTAGATAAATTACATATGACATGCCTACATAAATGTATATCTCATTTCTGCATATATGTTTTCTCGAGTGGCAGACTCTAATCCTGGCCAAAAGGCACACCTGTACTGCCGGTCCTTGGCACCAAACTCAACACTTTTTTGTATCAAGAGAATGACGGCCAACCAGTTTGTTCCCTTTGCCAAGTTGAACAAAATGCTATATAAATCACAATTAATATTTTTCCTCCACAGGGCAAATTGAATCAGTTACATAATATTAAATAACCATGAATTTTATCCGCCCTCCTCCCTTGGGGCATACTCCCCCCCCCCATATAATAATAACAATAATAATTTGTTGTCCTTTTCAAGGGATCAGTAAATAAGAAAATTTACGTTGTTTACCTGAGGTGGTCTGACCGCATAAACCTCTTCTGACAAACGGGACAAACGAAGTTCTTTTCCCCTGTGTGTGTCCTCGTGTGTCTAGCCAACTCGTCACTCCGTGCAAACCTTTTCTTGCAAGTCGGCCAGGAACACTCAAACGGCCGTTCTCCTGAGGAAGAGAAAAAGAATATCACGTTAAATTCAGATCACATTCGTGGTGCTAACAATACAGTGTTTATTAGGCGTACTTGTGTTCCTCTGTGTGTCAATAAGAAATGGTAGCTTAGTTATACACACATCATGATCATAATAATTAATTTACTAATCCTGTATGCTTCATGGAGCACTAAAATTTTATTTATTTCACTTTGAAATTTAGGTAACTTACATATCAATAAATTATGTAACTATTAAAGTTCTAAATGTCTAGTAATTGCTAGTACAGAGCGGATCAGCTATGCTGCTATAGTATTACTGCCATGGAAATCATCAGGTGAAAGATAGCAATACTGTAGTAAATAATAAATGCACACCGATATGAGTATAAGGTCAAGAACCTCCCCATGTGTCCGTACCAGAATGTAAAAACCCAACAACTGCGCCATTTTCCAGTCTATATAAAACTATACTAAATCCCTCTCTCCCCCTCTCTATGTTCACCCTAGATATAATTAATTGATTGCACCTGTGTATACCACTGTGCTTGTATGGTACAAAATAAGGCATAATAAAAATTTTAAGAGGGAATAAAGGAAAGAGGGAGATCGAGTGAGTGAGGGAGGGAGGGAGAGATGGTATAGCTTCCCTCCCTCCCTCCGGTTGGTTGTTGATCCCTCCTTCCCTCCCTGCCTGCCTTTGTCACCATCTGCCGACCGTTACCCGCCACGACCTCAACCCCGACCAGCCAGTCAATCAGTCAACCATACCATACCTACCATACCCAGACCAGTCCAGTTAGTTAGGCAGTCAGTCATACCATACCTACCATACCATACCCATACCGTACCCACTGGCTCACCCCGCCCATCAAACCAACCCTTGCCGTACCCACTGGCTCACCCCGCCCACCAAACCAACTCATTCCATTCCCATTCTCAGCGATTTCATCCAATTTGCCACTAAGATTCCTCACTCCCCCACTCTGCTACCCACTTACCTGCCCACCTAACACAAATTTATCCAACGCAACCCACCAACCACCCGTTTACCAACCTCTACTGCCACTTCAGTATCCTGCTACTATCCACTAAGCCCAATTTTCCCCCAATAATCCTCCCACTTGTCCCACTCCCAACCAACGTGTTGCTTGTGTCCTTCTCGCCCCTGGCAGTAATATTTGTATGAGACGGACCAAAGCTTTTAAGTACTGTACGTACAGTCACGAGGCATAAGAAGTATCCAGCAGGTCTTGTTGTTGAAGTTTCAAATCGCCTATCTCGATCATACTCTTAATTGTTGCTTATTACTCCATCAGTCTATTCGAAACAGAACTTGATACTTAGGGTGGTACTATTAAACTACTTCTTGGAGGAAAATGCTCTTCGTCCCTCAACTGGCATTGTAAAATAATATGAATTGAGCGACGATAAACCTTTTCCTTCAAGAAGTAGTTAATAATAACAAGACTCTTATTATGGCTCGTCTGTGTGTTTATGTGTAACCTTTCACTTACTCACTCTAGTGGTTTCTGTAAGTAGCCTATCAATATAATACTCTTATTATAATGTAGCACGTAACACTCGAATATATGTATGTATATGCCTCTATATAGTACGAAACCGTTAATACTATAAGTCTATAACAGACAGTCTCTCTCTCTCTCTCTCTCTCTCTCTCTCTCTCTCTCTCTCATTTAGCTATAGTGAATAAGTTTAACTACTATTCTGTATTAATTAAATGCTATAGGCAAAAGGAAAAATAAAATTATATGATGCTTATTCCTAGTCATTTGAAGTATGGGAAAATACATGATACACACACACACACACACACACGAGGGGTGAGGTAGTCGTAACACCTGTAACAGTGACACAAGTGGTATTAAAGCTAAAACTAGATCGTGATAAGTCTGGGAATAATATTTGGAGGGTTATCGATTGCTCCAAAGTGTGCTCTGAAACAAACTACCCTAGTATTTATAATTATATTGGGGTCTGTTTCGTCTCATCGGTAGGAGGAATCAGTAGCCTCCCCCTACCCCCCCCCCCAACATACACCATTTATTTTCCCGAGAAGAGGCGAGGTCCCCCATATGCCAGATGTACGATGGACAGATGTTATCGTACTGGTGGTGGTGGTGGTGGTGGTGGTGAGGTGTTGTTTACACTTACATAGCACAGGTGTGTGTACAGTCACCAGCAAAAGTCCTGAACCGGCGGAATGGAAGTGAGCCAACCATTTGAGTGTTGAGTGAATCTAAGGAACACATTATTATCAGTGACCAACCAATCATAACAGTTTCGCATCATATTTAGAGACCGTTTCGTTCGTACAGTTACCACCAAAAATCCTGAACTAGGAGAATGAAAGTGAGCCAACCATTTGAATTAATCTTAGGAACATATTATAATTAGAGACCAACCAACAACCATATTTTTGCAGCAAAAGTCCTTAATTTGGGGAATGAATGTGCAGACAACCAACCAACCATTCATCTGATCGAGGACATCTTCGAAACACATTATCATATTACAGGGCCGGTATTCATAAAGATCTCAGAATTTGCACTTGTTTGCATTCCTGACCTCACCACCAAAGTGTTTCCGACCCATCATTTCAAAGCAGGTAGTGGGAACATTTTTCTCTTCTTGAAGTATGAGTCTGTGTTATGGTTTCAATGCAGGAGTGTTGGGTTCTATATATTATACAGTCCTTGTCATCAATGCTTACCAACAAAATTTTAGCGTAGGGGTGAACTTTACAACCATAGTTTAGCATCACATATTGCGAGGCCGTTTCGTTGGAAGGTTTTGAGGGAGGATTGGATTGGGCTTGCGTGACTGTATAGCCCAAACACATAAATAGCCTTCATTTCCACACACACACTGAACACAGGTGAGTGAGAGAACCTTTGAGGGACCCTGTAATGTAGTCAGAAAATTGGAAATAAGCGAGTCCTTCAATTATTGCCAAGAAACACCACCTATATGGAAGGAGCTTGTTTCGTGGCATAGTCCGGAGGAATCGGAAGCCTCCAATTCTCATACACGATCACAGGGTCCTTAAGTATCTTCTCTATACAAAATTAAACTTTTAACATCAGAGGCAATGTCTGTATGGGTTTGGGCGGACATTTGGACCCATGCCAAACCCTTAATTTTCCTATCGTCAGCTGTCCCTCTTTTTCTCCAGTTATTGTGTGTTCGCTTGCTGTCCCTCTTTTTTCCTCGATTTGTTTGTGTGCTCCCCCCCCCCCACCGTGTTTGTTTACAAGCTGTGAGATAAGTGCCTCCATGTGTAAATATTTGGTGTTATTTTGTGACAGATTGCATTACATTTACCTCAACCGTTATCATCTTCCTCCCTCCCACCCCACTCACCTCCTCTCCCTCTTCCCCACCTCTCTAACTCTCCTCTCCTCTTCCCACCTCACTCACTCACTATAAGACTCCCCCTTCTCTCCTTTTCCTCTTCCCCACCTCATTAACTCCTCCTCTTCCTACCTCACTCACTCGCTAAAAGACTCCCCTTCACTCCTCTTCCTCTTCTCCACCTCACTCACTCTTCTCTCCCTCCCTCCCACCATCACATCGATCAGTTCAGTAGTCTGCCAGAGCTGTATATGACGCCATCAACACCTTTTTTTTTCTCTTACTCTGTATCATATTTCTACTTATTTGCTTGCTTGTTTTCTTCTGCACCATACTTTTCAGGGGATACAGCACAGTTTCGTAAATCTGGCGTAAATGATTCCTCCTAACTTTAGAACACACCATTATTTTTGTTTATCAGTATTACGTCTTTCTAGCCAAACAATCAACCTTCTTTCTTCCCCCCTTTTATTCATTCATTATTCCATTATCCCTCTTTTTCTTGATTTCCTTTCCTTCGTGCTTCCTGTCTCTTTTGTCTCATCTTTTGCGGCATAATGATCATCCTAGCCTAGTAAACATTCTTCCTTTCCCTCTTCCAATCATTCATTTCCTACTGTTCCTCTTTTTCTTTCCCTCTGTCTCTTCTCTGCCTCCTGCTCTTTTAGTCCACTGTTTTAGCCTAGCAGTCAGTCTTTTTTCTTCCTCCTTGTCATTCACTCTGGCGTGGATGTTACTCAGCAAGTGTAGTGTAGCCAGGTGATGCAACAACATTCACTGACCCACACACACAAAAACATCACGTGGTGCAACCAGTAGAGAACGTATATAGTGTACTTCACATGATGATGCAAGTGTCGTGTACAGTAGGCTGAGGCAAGTGTGTTGCAAGTGTTCAGTCATCATATCACACACACACACACACACACACACACACACACACACACACACGTAGCCTAAGTTAAAATAGGCACATTGGGATAGTTGATAGCTGAAACATCAGGATAGTTAACCTCTCTTTTACATTACCTTTACATAGCCTAATAAGCCGAAAAACAATGATACAAAGAACGAATAATAAATTCAATGTCCCGTAGAGTTTGTTAACCGGCTTCATCTGGCATAATTTACCGTTCACTGACTCGACTTTTTCCGTTTAGTTTCCTCTACCTTCCTCCTTGTGTGTGACTTTCTGGCTGTTGGTACGATGTTGTTATTGTGTTTCAAGCCAGTCTCTCTACTACCCAACCTAGAAAAATGTGTGTATGTGTGTGTGTGTGTGTGTGTTAACCATTCTGTCTAGGTCTACCCATCTTAATTTGGGCCTCGTGTATATATATGTGTGTGTATGTGTGTGTGTGTGCTTGGAACGATGTCCGTGATGGTACCAAAGGTTGCACATGTGTCAAGGTCGGTGACACGGCTAACACTTCCTCAGTATCGTACATCCCCGTTACTCCCTCCTTACCCTACCCAACCCTACACCCCCAACTCAACCCCTCGGCACGTTGCATTCCCATGTTTTCAACGGCACAGGGAAATAAATTCACTTATTACTTTCCAAGAACGTTTGTGTAGGTTTTTACTTTATTTGAATTAATTTATCACGATATACTGATGGAATGGATGAATGTAAAGATATGATAATTATGTGATGAGGGTGGTGTGACGTACGGTAATGTAAAGGTGATGACGGTGACTATGACACAAACTCTGGGAATCCTGTATCTCCACTCTGTCCTTAGTTAAGTGTGTATCACCAGTCAGACAACACCCGAAGGTAAGGGAAATGAAGAGGAATGTGAGAGAAGGGAAGAAAGGAAAGGGAGGGAAAGGGAAAAGGTTATGGTAGCCAGGTGCATCCCTACAACACTCACACACACACACACACAACTTCCCGAGGACTCTATACAGTATTTATTATATAGGGTACCTTTCTCCCCTCCCTCCCTCCCTCCCTCTCTCTCTCTCTCTCTCTCTCTCTCTCTCTCACGCCTTGCGCTACCCAGCCCAGCCCAGCCCTAGCCTAGCCTAGCCGGTGTGTGTGTGTGTGTGTGTGTGTCACGTCCTGAGCTGGTCTAGGCTGGGTTGGGCGGGGCTGACTGACTCAATCCTGCACCAGCTGCGGCAAACACCAGGTGGACTAGATGATGATGTCGCCCGGTACAGCGCTGCAGAGGCCTGGCACCCACACGCAGCATAGGGTGGGGTGTGGAGGGTTGGAGGGGTCGACGGCCACGCAGACAGGAGAAAGGGTGGGGGGGGGGGGCAGGTGGGAGAGGAGTGCGGGAGATCGGGGGCGGGGTCGACGGTCACGCTGGAGACCGGGGTGGGGCGGGGCGAGAAAGCAGGCGGTCGGGGAGTAGGATGGAGGGTGAGGGTGGAGAGAAGGCAGAAGAGCAAATTATTCACATTCAGAAAGATCCTGCAGGGTGGAAGAGGGTATTGCCATGCATTTAATTAATTAAGGGTTTTGGCGTCCCTTCTCACCCGAGCTAATTCACCTTTCCTCGCTTCCCCTGTCCCTTTCTTTCATTTTTTTTTTTTTTTATTATTATTCCTCCGTGCTTTCCTTCTCATCCCTTGATTGTATGCCTCCTTCCCATTAGATTAAGATTAAGAAAGCCTGGTTAAATACGAAATGTTAGTTAAAAGAATGAAGAACTGTGGACGAGAGAGAGAGAGAAATGGGGGGGGGGGGTCACCGAACTGTTGCATAAACTATAACATCCCGGACAGACCAAACGATTCCTCCAAACTATTCCAAGCAACAACAAATTCCCAATACCCTATACATTGTTCATCTGGTCCTGTTTCCTAGGAGGCAGACTTTGGACGAATCAAGACACTCTAATGTACCATAATAAGTGTACATGAAGCGGAGGTAGCGTGGTGCCCGTGACGTGACCGTATACTTTCCCACTATTACATACATACATACATACATACACCAGAGACAGACACTTGACACATATGGTAGTAGTGGTGATAAGTGTATGAGTTTATTGCAATGATTGTGTGTGGTGATTGCAATGAATGATAAGCTGTGTGTGTGTGTGTGTGTGTGTGTGTGTGTGTGTGTGTGTGTGTGTGTGTGTAAGTGATGTGGTGTAATGAGAATGGTGTGTGTGTGTGTGTGTGTGTGTGTGTTCTAGGGAAGGAGTTGATAAAAATAACCAAAGGACGAGGATCAGAGAGAGAGAGAACGATGACACCTGCCCGCCCCTCCCGTCTCCCTATCACGCTTCCTTCCTTCCCTCAACACTCACTCATTCACTCACTCTCTCCAGATTTGAGGACTCATAACCTGATCACTAAACAGTAAACACAGACACACACACAGTTCCTCCCTTCCTCTTTGTCTCCTCTCCACCCTCACTCAGCCTTACCCTCTAGTAACCATGATCTCCCTCTCACTACTCCCCCTCCCTCCCATCTTCTTACCCTCTCCCACTCACTTTTACCCACGTGTTACCATCTCCCCTCCCCACACTCACTCTTACCCACGTGTTACCATATCTCTCTCTCTCTCTCTCTCTCTCTCTCTCTCTCTCTCTCTCTCTCTCTCTCTCTCTCTCTCTCTCTCAATATATTCGCCTCCCTCCCTCTCTACACGCAGTCATTCCCTGAAGTCCACCCCCACCCCTTCTCTCTCCCTTTATACAGCACCCCCCCCCCCTCCGTTGGTCTTTAACTACGTCCCAGCTGCTCTACGCTTGGCCAGGGGTGGGGGTGGGGATGACGGAGGAGAGAGGGTGAGGGAAGGAACAAAGAAAGTGGAGGGGAAAGAGTGAGAGAAGGCGAGAGGGTTGGTTGAGAAAGAACAGATACAGATATTGTGTGTGTGTGTGTGTGTGTGTGTGTGTGTGTGTGTGTAGGAGAGGAAGGGTGTGTGTGTGAGCTTTTACAGAATGCAAGCATCGTAGCAACAACGTAACACACACACACACACACACGTTCTATACAATATCTTTTTCACCCTATCCATACATGTTGATTTAGTTATTTACTTTTCATTATTAGACAAAAGCAACATCAAGTGCAATAATAATTCTGAAGTAGGTTTAGTCATAAAAGACGAGTTTTTTTTTTAATAGACAAGACGATAGTAATTAGCCGGGAACGAACTTAACTGATTGAGTGAACGACCGAGACATAATTAAGAACATACTAATGAACTATATGAGAGAGAGAGAGAGAGAGAGAGAGAGAGAGAGAGAGAGAGAGAGAGAGAGAGAGAGAGAAGCATACTAATGAACTATATGGCAACTGAGAGAGAAACATACTATATTATAATGAAATATATGGCAACTGAGAGAGAGAGAGAGAGAGAGAGAGAGAGAGAGAGAGAGAGAGAGAGAGAGAGAGAGAGAGAGAGTCAATTAATGAACTATATGGCAACAGACCAACTAAGGATGTCCCATACAGTTATCACTCTCAGGACTTGAACTTTGGAGTGTGTGTGTGTTTCGACCGGCTCTTTTAAATTAAGACGCCTACAACTTTCCGTCCGTATTTTTTTTTTTCCTTTTGCAACTTTCGGTAATTTTCGTTCATTTACGTATGTTCCCTTTGTTTTCATATACTTTCGTCACTTTCACGCATTTTTCGTCTCCATTCAGCTGCACTTTTTCTCTACATTCCATAATATTCCGCTCATTTCCGTCTCATTATTATTATTAGTATTATTATATTATATCAATATAAAAATTCCATAGGTTGGTGGGCGTGGCAGTGGTGCTAAATCCTAAGTATGTATGTATGTATGTGTGTGTGTGTGTGTGTGTGTGTGTGTGTGTGTGTGTGTCGTAGCCTAATGGGAAGAGACGTTGAAAGTGACTGGCTGTATCAGAGACTGATTGGCTTTGGTGTTGATTCTGAGTGAGATATTTAATTTTTTTTAATGTGGATCGAGTCTGTGTGTGTGTGTTTGTGTGTGATTAGAACACTAAAGTCCTTGAGTACTGGGTCAGCACTGATAGCGTAATCACCTTGGAAAGCGAAGTACACACACACTTTGCTCATCATTAATTATCTCTTGAATCAACTGACGTTTTTAGGCTTGTTTACTTGTGTGTGTGTGGTCAGTTACGCTTTCACTCATGACCTCCAGTGTACGCAAGTGAAGTGTAACGAGTACAAATGAGAAAGAGAGAGAGAGAATTCTTGCGGTCTAAGCAGTGTGTGGTGATGTCTTAGCATGTGTGTGTGTGTGTGTGTAGGGCACGTGGCCACATTTAAAGATAACACACAGATGATACGCCACAGGAGGCAAGGGGGGGGGGAGGGGAGATTGGGAAGCATCTGTGAGAAAAAAAGAGGGAGTGGGGGAGGATGAAGAGTAGGAAGGGAGGGAGGGAGTGGGTAGGGGAGGAGACAGGCGGTGGGGGTAGAGGAAGGGAGTGTGGGAGGAAGGGAGGGGGGGTGGGGGGGAGGAAGAATGGTATGGAGGTGGGAGTGGGGGAAGAAGGGGGTAGGGGAGGAAGTAGGGGTGGCATAAAAAGGGAGTAGGGTGTATGTAAGGGAAGGAAGGGTAATATGAGTAAGTGAGGGATGAGGAAAGAAGAGGAGAGGGAGGAGGAGGATAGAGAAAGGGATGGACGAGTGGAGAAGAGTAAGGCAAGAGGGATGGACGAGTGGAGAAGAGTAGAGAAATGGAAACGACTGGAGAAAGAGTACTAAATGGAAAATAAATGAAGATGATAAGGGAGAAGATTGAAGAAGTAGGTACTGTATAGGAGACGGAGAGATGAGAGGAGATGGGCGGTGGGGTGACAGAAGACGTGGGAGGGGGGGGGGGGGAAGGGAGAGGAGGTGAGAGGAGTGAATGAGCTAAGAAGGACAATAGACAAGGGCAAAGGAACGGAGAGGAGGAAGAGGGCAAAGAGGTCAAACTCACACTGCTTGTGTAATACTATTCAGGAAAATTGATATTTATACTTTTTATAATACAGCAATATAATACAATATCATAATGCAAAACTTTTATAATAATACAACACAAAATTGCAAAAAATATATAATACAGCAATACAATAGTGCAAAACTAGTACTAGAATATATTATGGGGCATTTGGAATAATAGAATACAGCAAATGTTAGGTTCTATAAACATGTGTATAAAGTGTAGTACCGGGGCGTCCCGTTCAAATATAATATAGTATAAAATAATATTAGGAGACGTAAGATAATACAGCAATTCGCGTTCTCTTAAATATATCATTGAGCAACAGTCGTGAGAAGGAAGGAAGACAGGGGAGGGAAGAATTAATGAAAAAAGTAAACGAACGAAGGAAGGAAGGATAGAAAGAACGAAGGAAGGAGCATAGAAAGGAAAGAAAGAAAGGGATGAACGAACAAAAGAATGTACGAAGAAAGGGATGAAGGTAAGGGAAGAATAAGGAAGATGGCTATGGATGGGAGACTTGAGGAATTAGGACGTGTTGTGAAAGAGAAGAAGGGTGGCGGATGAAGACACAAACTGACTGCAGAAAGTTGGTTGGTTGGATGTGGCAAGGAATTGTTGTTTGTGTGGGCAAGCCTCGGGGGTACTGGGCAAAGGGAGGGGAGAGGGGAGGAAACGGGAGGGAAGGAGAAAGATGAGGGAGGGGAGGCAGGGACTGACAGATGTATGGTATGGTATAGTGTGGGGAAAGTAGTAGGTATGGTGGAAAGAAGAGTCACTGGACAAGGAGGGGAGTGAGGGAGGGAATGACAGGTGTATGGTATGATATAGCATGTTATTGTGGGGTGGGACGGGGAGGTAGTAGGTATGGAGGGAAGGGGATAGAGTCACTGAAAGGTGGAAAAAAGAGTTGGTGAAGATAATGAAGAATGGAGGGAGAGGTAGCTGCAGCTGATGTTCTAAGAATTCGAATAAAAAAAGGGGGACAGACAATGGAAAAGAGGATGGAAGATGAAGAGAACCCGGAGGGGAACTGATAAACGTAGAAGGGTCAAGGGAATAGAAACAAAATGAATAAATAAAGGAGCATAATAATAAAAACGAGGCCGAAAAAATAAGACATTTGAGAATTAATTAAACACAAGAGCCAGATAAGAGAGAGAGAGAGAGAGAGAGAGAGAGAGAGAGAGAGAGAGAGGATGGAAGGCTAGTGGAAGTGAGTGCTAAACAAAAACTAACCAACTTTTATTATACAACTGTAATACTCTATCAGTATTTTCATATTCACCTATTAGACCGGGAACTAACCTCCTTTTCCTTCTTTCTATAGTCTATACCAGTGATTTAAAAATAAAGGTAAAATATAGAGAAGGAGGGGCACAGGAAAGGAGAGGGGAAGAGAGATATAGGGGAGGAAGAGAGGGAGGAGGGGGAGGGAGAAAGAGATAGGGATGGGGACAGCAGTGTGGCGCAGGTGGTGGTGGTGGTGATGTGCGCAAAAGCCGTCTGCCACCACCTGAACTGCGCACACCACACCCACGGCACCTCCCTCCCTCCCTCACCCTAGCCAACAGTACCACGCCATAGGGTGAGGGAACAGAAAATCATATAACTCAATATAACATACAGTAGCTATTTTATAAACTGTGTGTGTGTGTGTGTGTGTGTGTGTGTAAGGATGACGCGACAAGTAACATATCGAGTACAGTGTAGCTGAGTACATGAGCCAACTCACCATGCATTAGCCTAACCGAACTGGGAGCGTGATAACGGCATCCACCCGAACGTAAAAAAAAGAAAGTGGGGCTTTGGGTTAAGAGATGGAGCAGAAGCGTTTTGTGTGTGTGTGTGTGTGTGTGTAGTTAGGACATACCCAGACGACTGACTGACTAGGCCATACTGTATCAGATAATGACAAGTGGACGCACCACCTTCTGTCTGTCCCCAAGATGCTGAAACTTAGTGTCATCCCCCTCCCACACACACACACACAGAGAGAGAGAGAGAGAGAGAGAGAGAGAGAGAGAGAGAGAGAGAGAGAGAGAGAGAGAGTGTGTGTGTGTGATTTTTTAGAGAACATCGCAAATCTGAACGGATGACGAATGAAATAAAATGTCAAGTGTGATAGACAGACCGGTAGAGATTCACCACCAAAATCCGTATTTATTATTCTCATAGTAATCATTTATCCTTTTGTAGTTCGGGAAAGCAAACAAGAACAAAACAAACTCACGATAACCCGTAAACAAGAACGAAACCAACCAACCAACCTCGAGATGTTCTGTAACACTATATAGGCTACTTAGATACATCCGTGTGAAGAGAGAGAGAGAGAGAGAGAGAGAGAGAGAGAGAGAGACACAACAAACACTCCAGAGGTATAAGGTTGCCAAAGACCAGAAGTAAGAAAGAGGGGGAGGGAGGGGGGCGAGTGAGGACACGGAAGGAATGGGGAGGGAGGAATGAAGGTAGGTGTGTGTGTGTGTGTGTGTTGGTGGGAGGGGGTGTATGATGGAGAGACATTTGTGGGAGTGGGAGATGGGGATATCATAGGGCCATATATAGGCTATATATAATGTGAGTGTGTGTGTGTTTGTTTTCGTAGAGTCACTACAGTGGCTCCCTTTCATGGTAGTGAGAGTGTGGTGATGATGCGTGAAGTTGTGGTGAAGGTGTGATGGAGAGAGAAATGTAGCCTAGTGGAAGTGGCAAGAGGAAACAGAAGTGGGGAAAACAAATGAGAGAGAGAGAGAGAGAGAGGAGCATGCGACACAAGTGGAGGTCTTGAGTCCTTGAACGCTTAATGGTGAAGGTTGTGTGTGTGTGTGTGTGTTGGTGAGGGGAGTGAAGGTTGTAAGTTTTGTGTGTGTGTGTGTGTGTGTGTGTGTGTGTGTGTGTGTTCAATAATGTAAATGGTGTTGTTTGTGGAGGTGGTAGTGAGTAAAGATGGTAATTAGATCATCTAGTGTAGTAATTGTGGGTTAAAAAGACTACTGTAGTGTAATAGTAAGTGTAGTAGTTGTGGTTATTAAAAGACTAATGTTGTATTGTACTGTTGGCGGTATAAGCTAGCCTAGACAGTCAGAAAGGAAAGGGCTGAAAGGTTACACTGGTTGGTTGGTAGACAGCCTAGTCTAGCCTACTGAACTTAAAAGATGAAGGTGCCTGATAACAGTGGTAGTGCGTAGCCTAAGTGGCAGATTTTGTGTGTGTGTGTGTGTGTGTGTGTGTGTGTGTGAAGATGAAAAGTGCGTGTTCTGCTGGTGTGTGTGTGTATTTGTGTGGTGAAAGGTATGTTATCAAGCGTGGTAGGGAAGATGGAAAATGTATGTGAGACGTAATTGTGTGGTACGGAAAATAAAAAAGTGTGTTCTGTGTGTGTCCAACTGTACTTGGGAGTGGAGGAATGAAGGGGGGATGGTGGCGGTGGAGGAAGAAGGGGGAGGGAGAGTTGATGGTGGTGGTGGTGGAGGGAGAAGATGGTGGTGGAGAAAGGAGGCGTGGCCGGTGACTGGTGGAGGTGAAGGCTGTGGTAGTGAGGTTGGTTGTGTAATGGCAAGAAGAGTCGCAAGGTCCTGGGTGTGTGTGTGTGTGTGTGTGTGTGTAGCAGAGTGTGTGTGTGTGTGTGAAGGCGTGGTTAGCGTTGGGTGTGGTAGGTAGGGTGTGGCTGTGACAAGGGTGGTGGTTTAAAAATGTCTACAGTACCTCTCCAGAAACTTTAGAATTATATAACGTACTGTATAATAATAATAATGTTAATGTATGTGTGAATAAAATGATGACGTTGAATTGCCTATAAACATTGCCGCCAACAACTTCTAACCAGGCATACCAACTTTATCGAGACGACACGTGGCCAGGCACATACATACTTTTCATTATATCATCATCCCTCGCACCGCAACACACTAAGCTGAGAGAGAGAGAGAGAGAGAGAGAGAGAGAGAGAGAGAGAGAGTTTTGGGAGCTACTGGTTTTACTGTTCAAGGTAGGGAGTGTGAGTGTGTGTGTGGGTAGTTGTGCGACTGGGTGAACAAGGTAGAGAATGTGGCAGTGTGTTTGTGTGTGTGTGTGTGTGTGTGTGTGTGTTAAAGAATATGGCAGTGTGTGCGTGTGTGTATGTGGTGGTAGGAAATGTGGCAGTGCGGTGTGAGTGGAGATGTGGCAGTGTGTGTGTGTATGTGTGTGACAGAGTAGTAGTGTAGAGTAATGATGACAAGAGCATCTCTCACTTACATACATGGAAGACAACCAACCAAGTCTGCTTTACGCTACCACCCACCCACCCACTAAGGTGCTCTCTCTCTCTCTCTCTCTCTCTCTCTCTCTAAGAACCGGCACTATCCTCACTATCCTCACCAAACATTACCACTGTCCCCCTCGTTATCAAAAATAAATCACGTAATATTACCCAGGTCAGTATCTCCACAATCACAACATAATAGTTTCATCAATTTTTCCCGATGAAGATAGTGAACGAAAGAGGGGACGGAACACGCGTGGGTTGTAACGAATTGTGATCCGTATCATAAGTTTTCAACAGGATCAGATCAGTGTTGCAAGCTGCCAAACGCGCTCAAACCTCTGACAGACATGCAGACTTACTAGAACTGTGTGTGTTTGTATGTGTGTGTGTGTGTGTACGGCGCCTCTCTTAACCTCTATAATCAAGTTATCTATAGACATGGAAGCCTTTGAAATAGTATTAAGAGGGTTTTACAATGTTGGTGGTAAATCTGGAGCTACTGATTCCTCCAAACTACTCCAAGCAACAAGCCACCATTATTTTTGTTAGCCTAGTCCTGTTTCCAAGCATTTGTGGGAGGTATCAAAGCGCTCTATGTAATAAAATTAGATTAGGATACCCCCTTAAAGTTTTAGGACTGACTACGCAATACAACCAGATAAGGTGTCACGGAGAGAGAGAGAGAGAGAGAGAGAGAGAGAGAGAGAGTTGGAAGACACGAGTATGTTGCCAACTATGACTACTCAATTCACATCTGAGAGAGAGAGGGGGGGGGGGTGTAGAAGGGATGGGAGGGAAGGGGAAGAGTGAGAGAGGGAGAGAGGAGAAGGGAGGGAGGTTAAATTGGAAAGTCTGTACCAAATCTCACACGCCACCCACCACCACCACAGGCCACTAAGCAAATTACACCAATGTTACTCATACTCTGTGTTCCCTTGCATCTTTTAGGTGTGACACTAGGACAAGAAAAGGGAAATATGCAAACTACGTCATATTTTCCTCACCAATCACAGTAGTTAAATGTAATTATAAACAGCAACAGGGCCGAAGAAAAGATGTAAATTTTCTTTGGGAACAGGTAAATAAGTTGCTTAATAGTAGTACAAATCGCTGATTAGAAAGTGCAGATACGCAGTAAAATCTGACGTTTTAAGATTACGTAACTCGCTAAGTTGTAACAGAAGCAGAACATGAGTTTTTATTTGCTTTTCATACACACACACACACACACACACACTCACTCTCTCTCTCTCTCTCTGGAAATCACTTTAATATAATCTGACTATACCAACACTCGTAGCTGATGTAATACTTTATTGTTTACACTATAATGATGATGAGTATTGTATTGCACCAATGTTAAAATTGTTACATCATTCAACTGGAGCCTAACGCGAACACAGTACAGTATTGTCATAATGTATGTGTACACAGGTATGAGTTAGTCACTGATCAACAGGTGGTGAAAACTTTAAGGAGAAACTAACTGATTTTCTTGACTACAAGAATCTTTTTATATACACACACACACAACCTAGAAATTTTAAAAAGTAAGTGAAGCGCAAGTATCAAATCCGGGAGAGTTTGTTGGGGCTAGGTAACCTCTGCATCCGTCCTTCCTTCCGGCCAGCTGCCCTTCCTCTCCACCCTCCTCCCTCTCCCTGACTGACTACTGTGGTGAGTGACGTAGTGTGTGACGGTGGTTTGGGTGGTGTGGGAGCAGAGAGCGAGGCGTGACGTCACACAACACCTCTGACGTCACAACACACAGGTTTCCCGCTGCCGGTTGCTGGGCTGTGGCTCGGTCGGTGCTCTGCTTCTCTCTCTCTCTCTCTCTCCTCTCTCAGCTGACACGCCTCCTTCCCGCGGCCCACTGACATTCATTCTCTCTCTCTCTCTCTCTCTCGTCTCTCTCTCTCTCTCTCTCTCTCTCTCTCTCAGCTGACACGCCTCCTTCCCGCGCCCACTGATATATTCTCTCTCTCTCTCTCTCTCTCTCTCTCTCTTGGGTGTAACTATCACCAGTGACCTCAAGTTCTCAAAGCAGTGTATTGAGGCTGAGAAGAAAGCCCAAAGGATGTTAGGGTACATAAAGCGATCAGTTTGGATACCGGAACAAGGAGATAGTACTTTGTCTGTACAATTCCCTTGTCCGACCGCACCTGGAGTATGCAGTCCAGTTTTGGAGTCCTTTTTACCGAAAGGATATCGCGAGATTGGAACGAGTGCAAGCCAGGGCAACCAAACTTATACCCTCTCTTAGACACAAGAGCTATAAAGATCGGTTGGTAGAACTCGACCTGTTCTCTTTGGAAACCCGGAGACTGCGTGGTCAGCTTATCGAAGTGTTTAAAATACTACGAGGCTTTGACAATGTAGACTACAGGGACATTTTCCAACTCAGTGAGGGGCACAACCAGGAATCATGGCTACAAACTTGAACTGAAGCGATACAACCGTGATCTGTGTGGTAAGTTCTTTACATACAGCATCTCTGCGGTACTTGGAACGCGCTTCCTGCTGATGTAGTCAACAGCAACTCTGTGGATCAGTTCAAGTCCAGATTAGACAAAGCCTTAAATCACCGTCTAGGTGTTTAAGCCGTTGTGCGAGTGTTCCTTGATGGTTTCACATGACACATTCGAGGACGGTCGCCTACTTGCGCAACTAAACCCACAGGTACCCTCTTTGTATGGATCGTAAGGTCTTCTAGGGTACTTCTTTTCCTTGTAACTCCTTGTAACTCTCTCTCTCTCTCTCTCTCTCTCTCTCTCTCTCTCTCTCTCAGCTGACACGCCTCCTACCAGCGACCACTGCACTGATATATTCTCTCTCTCTCTCTCTCTCTCTCTCTCTCTCTCTCTCTCTCTCTCTCTCTCTCGCCGTTCCCACGTCAGTTATTGCTGTATTCCCCTCTCCCTTCCTTCCTTCCTGCTTGTCTCCCCTAAGAGTTCAACTACCCCCTCTCTATATCACCTGCGCTCTCTCTCTCTTCTTCCTCACACCTTCTCTCTCATCCCCTTCTCCCCTTTTAACCTCACCCTCCCTTTAAATTACTCTTTCCTCTCGCTCTCCTCTCACCTGCTCTCTCTCCTGACTTCCCTCTCCCTCCTTTTAAATTACATACACTTTCCGTCCCCCCCCCCTCCCCCCGTTTCTCTCTCCACCGTGGCATGGAGGTGGGGGGGGGGGAAGAGGAGGTAAGGGTAGGGGCCAACAGTAATACGGGTTCTTGGTCTCCCTCAGAGGGGTTCGAAGGGGGGGAAGGGGGGGTATAAGGGGAGAGAAGGGGAGGTAGGATGCATGGGTTGAGGAGAGAGAAGGGGATTTGGTTGGGAAGATGTAGGGATGAAGAATATATACAAGGTCTGTGTGTGTGTGTGTGTGTGTGTGTGTGTGTGTGTGTGAGATGGTCATTTAGAGGGAGGAAAAAGGGATGGTAAAGTGACGTGAGGAGTTAGGCAAAGAAAAGAAAATGTGTTGATGGGTGAAGGACAGCAAGGAAGGAAAGAAAGAAAAGAAGGGAGGGAAAGGTTCGGTGTAGCAAGGTGAGAGAGAGAGAGAGAGAGAGAGAGGAGAGAGAGAGAGAGGAGGGAAGGAAGGGTCAGGTAGTGGAGAAGATACATACATACACATATCTCAGTCTAAAGTTGTGATGGTGGTGGTGAACGTTTGAGAATAATGTCGTCTGATGTTGTGAATGAGATGTGATTGTATTATTTATATATCCTATTGTCATTGTTGTGGTTTGCAGTTCTACACAAGACACTCACGGTTCACCCACAAAAACAACACAATTCCACAAACATAATTCTCAATACCGGTACAATCTCAACATAATATAATTCTCTACACAATTCTCAACATAATACAATTCTCTACACAATTCTCAGCACATAATTCTCAAGGCATAGGCTAATTTCTTTAAACACAATTCTCAAGACAATTCTAGACGCATCATTGACAACACACAATTCTGAACAGTTGGCCATTGTGCCACAGAGTCGTGTGTAGAGACAGAACTTTGTATCACCACCCACCGTACAACAAGGTTAGGGAAGATGACGCAAGGAGAGAGAGAGAGAGAGAGAGAGAGAGAGAGAGAGAGGAGAGAGAGAGAGAGAGAGAGAGAGAGAGAGAGATGAGGGAGCAAGGTTGAGGCAAGATGGTGCAAGGTGAACAACAGAGAAGGAGGAGAGAGAGGAGGGGTAAGAGGAGGGGTAATAGGAGGAGGAAGAGACGAATTAACTGAGGAAGAAGGAGGAGGAAGAGAGAGGATGAAGGAGGAGGAAGAGACGATTAACTGAGGAAGGAAGAAGAGGAGGAAAAGACGAGTTAACTGAGGAAGGAGGAAGAGGAGGAGGGAGGAAGAGGAGGAGGAAGAGACGAGTTAACTGAGGAAGAAGAAGAAGAAGGAGGAGAAGATAAAAGTTAACCCGAGGAAGTAGGACAGAAGAAGGTGATAAGGAAAGAGGAAATAAAAGACACAAGGTTGATAGGAGCATTTGTATGAAGTTAAGGGACAAGGTGACTAAGCAAGTAGGTTGGTTGGTTGGTTAGGTACAAGTTGGTGGTGGTGTGGTGGGGGAAGGTTGAAAGTAAAGACAAAGGGTAGGAAACGAATACACCAGAAGAAGACAACAACGGAATACATAACGCAGGGAAGGAATTCAATGGAGTACAAAGTGTAGGAATGGAATACAACGGAATACAAAAGGCAGGGAATGAATTCAAGGGAGTGCAAAGTGTAGGAATGGAATACAAGGGAATAAAAGGGGTAGGAAGGA
>JAWQEG010004595.1:27500-32709 GCA_033782935.1 Petrolisthes cinctipes | reverse complement strand
ATCGCGAGATTGGAACGAGTGCAAGCCAGGGCAACCAAACTTATACCCTCTCTTAGACACAAGAGCTATAAAGATCGGTTGGTAGAACTCGACCTGTTCTCTTTGGAAACCCGGAGACTGCGTGGTCAGCTTATCGAAGTGTTTAAAATACTACGAGGCTTTGACAATGTAGACTACAGGGACATTTTCCAACTCAGTGAGGGCACAACCAGGAATCATGGCTACAAACTTGAACTGAAGCGATACAACCGTGATCTGTGTGGTAAGTTCTTTACATACAGCATCTGCGGTACTTGGAACGCGCTTCCTGCTGATGTGGTCAACAGCAACTCTGTGGATCAGTTCAAGTCCAGATTAGACAAAGCCTTAAATCACCGTCTAGGTGTTTAAGCCGTTGTGCGAGTGTTCCTTGATGGTTTCACATGACACATTCGAGGACGGTCGCCTACTTGCGCAACTAAACCCACAGGTACCCTCTTTGTATGGATCGTAAGGTCTTCTAGGGTACTTCTTTTCCTTGTAACTCCTTGTAACTCTCTCTCTCTCTCTCTCTCTCTCTCTCTCTCTCTCTCTCTCTCTCTCTCTCTCTCCACTGAAGCAATATAATTCAGACTACCAGAATATTATAATCTAATTACCATTATCAAAACAACATCTGGGAAAATGAATAAGAATAAGAAGAGAAAAAGAAAGAGAATAAGAGAATAAGAAAGGAATAACAATATGGAAATAAAAGTAAAATTAAACATAAGAGAATAATAAGAATAAGAGGAAAATTAAGAAGAGAGAACAAGAATGAGAGAACGTAAGGAAGAAAGAATAAGAATACGAGATAAAGAATAAGAGGAGAAAATAGACAGGGAATGTGAGGATAAGAGCGGCGTGTGTACAGTTGGCCACAGAAGTTCTTACTCAGGCTTTAAACTGAAAAGAGAGGTCAATTATTGTGGGAGTTCTGGAAAGAAAGGTCATTATTGTGGAAGTTCTGGAAAGAGAGGTAATTATTGTGGAGGTACTGGAAAGATAGGTCAATTATTCTGGAAGTGTTGGAAAGAGAGGTCATGATTGTGGAGGTACTGGAAAGATAGGTCAATTATTCTGGAAGTGTTGGTAAGATAGGTCATTATTCTGGAAGTGTTGGTAAGAGAGGTCAATTATTGTGGAAGTACTGGTGAAAGAGGTCATTATTCTGTAAGTCCTGGAAAGAGAGGTCAATTATTGTGGAAGTGCTGGAAAGAGAGGTCAATTATTGTGGAAGTACTGGAAAGAGAGGTCATTATTGTGGAACTAATGCTGTTACTCGGTGGCTGGCAAAACAACATACCCAATAATAATAATGTTGTGATGCAGTTACGTAGTCTTACATTTTCTTTATACTGTAAGCCCACGATAACAACATACCCAATAATAATAATGTTGTGATGCAGTTACGAAGTCTTACATTTTCTATATTCTGTAAGCCCTCGTTAATAACAAACCATATAATAATAATGTTGTGTTGCAATTACGTAGTGCTACATTTTTTATATTCTGTAAACCCTCGATAATAACAAACCATATAATAATAAAGAAGTGTTGCAATTACGTAGTCTTACATTTTTTATATTTTGTAAAGCCTCGAAAACAACAACAGCGTGTTTACGAATTCTTGTGGCCAATTGTACAGTTGCGGACTTAAATATCAATACACATATGGAAAACTCTAAAGAAATTGCTGGCTAATGTTTTTTTTCACGTTCCCATTTTTTTATGTTATTGTTTTGAATGTTGAGTAGATAATTGTAGTCGATTAGGAAAGATGCTGCTTGCTTAAGGGGAGATTATCTTGTTGGTGAATTGGAAGGTCTGTGATTCCTCCAAACTATGCCACGAAACAGACGACCCTAATGTTATTCTATTGGGGTATCTGTTTCGTGGTATGGTTTGGAGGAATCAGTAGCCCACCAATTTTACCCTCAAAGGAATATCCACATAAGGTACTGCAGAGAGACGAAATATAATGCAAGGTGCTCTCTCTCTCTCTCTCTCTCTCTCTCTCTCTCTCTCTCTCTCTCTGACTCTCTCTCTCTCTCTCTCTCTCTCTCTCTCTCTCTCTCTCTCTCTCTCTCTCTCTCTCTCTCTGTGTACTGTTGGAGGAGTAGGTTTTGGAATATGATGCAATAATTAGATTGTCTTTCCTCTGTACCTGTTCACCACACACACACACACACACACACACACACACACACACACACACACACACACACACACACACACACACACACATACACACACACACACACACACACAAAGAAGCAAACATACTGTAAAGACACACGCACAAACAAATAATAAAAAAAAAAACACGCACACACAAATAAAAACGCAAACAAACAAACAAACACCCCCACAAACAAACAAACAAACTCACAAACAAACACAAAATAAAAAACATACTATCAAACACACACACACACACACACACACACACACACACACACACACACACACACACACACACACACACACGCACACACACACACACACACACACACACCAAAATAATATATCCACTACTGGCTGATCCGTATACTGTCTTAATTAAGTTATAACACTATAATGTATTACCTTCTTAACATGTATTCGTCTTTAAAATAGACCCTTGTTCCATCTCTCTCTCTCTCTCTCTCTCTCTCTCTCTCTCTCTCTCTCTCTCTCTCTCTCTCTCTCTCTCTCTCTCTCTCTCTCTCTCTCTCTCTCTCTCTCTTTCTCTGTGTGTGTGTGTGTGTGTGTGTGTGTGTGTGTGTGTGTGTGTGTGTGTGTGTGTGTGTGTGTGTGTGTAACTGTCTCTCTATCTATCTATCTATCTATCTATCTCATTCTCTCCTCCTCCTCCTTCATTATCGTCTTTTCCCTCTTCTCTTTCTCTGCTCCTTTTCATGTCACTCTCCATCATTCTCCCCTTCTGTTTATTTCTCATTCTCCCCTTCCTTGCCATTACCCTCAATTACACTTCATTCCTTGTGTACTTATTTCTCCTCCATTGGTTGATGTGTGCCTTCTCATTCTCTCTCTCTCTCTCTCTCTCTCTCTCTCTCTCTCTCTCTCTCCTCTCTCTCTCTCTCTCTCTCTCTCTCTCTCTCTCTCTCTCTCTCTCTCTCTCTCTCTCTCTCTCTCTCTCTCTCTCTCTCTCTCTCTCTCTCTCTCTCTCTCTCTCTCTCTCTCTCTCTCTCTCTCTCTCTCTCTCTCTCTGTTCCTTCTTCCTTTCCTCAGGACCGTCTTTCACTGTCGTATCTAATTATCAATTAGAATTACTGTTGTGCTTGGTTCCTTGTCTCGCTGCTCTCTCTCTCTCTCTCTCTCTCTCTCTCTCTCTCTCTCTCTCTCTCTCTCTCTCTCTCTGTGTGTGTGTAACGTATGACCAATTTCACTAGGGGTTGGCTGATAGACTATTCTCTTTCCCAATCCCCCAGTAGCCGGATAACCCTCACATTGTCATATACTGCCTGATTTATTCTTTGCTTCCCAGATATTGCGCCTGGTTTATATGCCTATCAGCTTGCCTGCTCCCCTGAAACCTGAACGTCTCTCTGCCTGCCTGCCTGCTTCCCTGCCATCCTGTTTGCCTTCCTACTTACCTGCCTGCCTGTCTCTTGTGTCCTCTTTCTTCCTGTCTTCCTGTATCCCTGACCTCTTCCCTTTATCTTCCTTCCTTCCTGCCTCCCTGTCTGTTCTCTGCTTCCCTGTCTGCCTTCCTGCCTCCTTGTCTACCTCCCTGCCTACCTTCCTGCCTTCCTGTCTGCCTCCCTGTCTGCTCTCTTCCTGCCTCTTATTCCTCGCAACAGCCAACCACCACTTGTCGAACCCTGGGCTGTATAACTGAATGTGTTAGCAGCGTGTAAATTCTGCCACCCACCACACTCTGTCACTGTCGCACCCACCATTTACACACACACACACACACACACACACACACACACACACACACACACACACACACACACACACACACACACACACACACACACACACACACACACACACACACACACACACACACAAACACACACACACACACACTGTACTCAAACACACACACACTGTACTCAAACACACACACACACACACACACACACACACACACACACACACACACACACACACACACACACACTGTACTCACACACACACACACACACATACGCTTGCACTCACACTCTCAGCTCCAACCCGGCGTTCAGAAATGCAAACTATCCATTGTACTGTACAGGCCAATTTGTGTTGGTGGACCGTCAGTAACATGTGTTGGAAGAGAAGAGATGATTCGCTGCACAGTTTCTTCCACGAGCTGGAATACAATACACACTTGATATAACGCCGATAATTTATGTAGGACTTGTATCTATCACTATATTTTACACTCAGTCCCTCATAGAAGATCACAAAATGTTTTCCCAGGCTTCTGTTATTTACTCACTAACACTTAATTTTACCCTCAGTCCCTGATTGAAGAGTAGCAAATGATTTCCCATTCTTTTGTTAATTATTTCCCAACACCAAATCCTCATTGAAGACCACCAAATGATTTCCTAGGCTTCTGTTGTTCATTGCTATAAAAACCTAGTAATCTGCCTGCTCTGTGTTAAATGACGATAAGGGTTATATTGTATTATTATGTTAGTGTATCACCAAGAGACTACTCGTATAATGGGAAAAAGATATTGTCGGTGAATTGTAGGCTATTGTGATTCTTACATACCAGACCACGAGACAGATGCATGGGATCGATTAGGGTCCTTTGTGTAGATGAAACCGTACCCACTTGAATATCATATACTCGCTCACACACACACACACACACACACACACACACACACACACACACACACACACACACACACACACACACACACACACACACACACACACACACACACACACACACACACACACACACACACAAAACAAACATGCAAGCACACACAAACAGACACACAGATACAAAACACACACACAAACAGACACACACACACTCACACATCAACACCTACACACACACATCAACACCTACACATCTACAGACCCCCTCAATTTTCTCTGTCCCCCACCCTCAGAACACCACAGGGACTAGAGGACGTGAGCAAGTACCCATGGCTGGTGGCTGAGTTGTTGACGGACCCACGTTGGACTGTAGCTGACATCAGGAAACTCATTGGGGAGAATATCATCA
>JAWQEG010004595.1:0-22500 GCA_033782935.1 Petrolisthes cinctipes | reverse complement strand
TGGAGGAAAAATACATTAAGAAAATATTAAGAAAAAACAAATATATATATATATATATATATATATATATATATATATATATATATATATATATATATATGTGTGTAATTCGTAAAGAAAAATTATATATATGTATTTGAAATTTGCAAAGAAAAATTATATACGGTATATGTGTTTGTAATTCGTAAAGAAAATTATGTATACAGTATATGTATTTGTAATTCGTAAATAAAAAGACATATGTATGTAATTCCTAATCGTAATGGGAAGAGAGTTCGATTTGTGAAAAAAAAATATGGTTATGAAGGAAAAAAATAATTGTTTGAAAAAAAAAAAAAAATGATGTGGGAAACTAAAATGAATTCCGATGTAACTAAAATCTACAATAGAAAGAAAGTGCTGATAAAAAAAATATATGAAATATGTACCCAAGAAAAATTCAAGAAATATTACACAAATGCGAGTGAAGATAATTAAAAAAATATATACTTTTAGAGAAATGTAAATAACTTGAAGAATATGAAATGTGGACGTGAAATATTCTGAAAATGAGAGGAGGAAAAAGGAGGAATGAAGAGGAAGACAAACTGGAGTATAAATTTAATAAAAAAAACAATAAAAAAAAAACAATAATAATAATAATAATCACGGGTCTGATTTTTTTTTTTTTTTTGCCAAAGGTTTAAACATAGTCGGGTGGAAAATAAAATGTTATTATTAAAAGGGTGATGTGTTGATTATTGCATTACGTGTATGGTTATTACTATATATATATTTTTTTTAAGCTTGTAGGTATATTGTTATTTTTTTTAGTGTGTGTGTGTGTGGTGAGGACGAGAGAATTGGAGAAAAAAGTTTTATCAGTCAGTTTTATTGTTTTTTGATACTTGCGTGTGTGTGTGTGTTTTATTATTATTATTATTATTATTATTATTATTATTATTATATTTTGTTTGTTCATTTGTTGTCCATCTTAGATTTTTTCATTTCTTTTTATCAACACACACACACACACACAAAATTATTATTAATATTATTATTATTATTATTATTATTTTTATTTATATTTATATTTTTATTTTTTACACACACACACACACACACACACACACACACACACACACACACACACACACACACACACACACACACACACACACACACACACACACAAAATCTTGGTACGAAACGACAGAAAACAATAGAAAGATACTCCTGTGCTCGACTATTATGCTCAAGACTGATTTTAAACCCAGGCATTATGATACACACAAATACTTTGCTCAAACTAGTAAGGTCCAATGTTTCTCTATAAGGTGTACAGGACTGAGAAGGAGAAGAAGGAGGAGCAGGAGGAGAAGGAGGAGCAGGAGGAGAAGGAGGAGGAGGAGGAGAAGGAGGAGCAGGAGGAGAAGGAGGAGGAGGAGGAGGAGGAGGAGAATAAAAGGAGGGAAGAAGATGATGTCAGAGGTAATTTATTTGTCGATTTGTTTATGAATTTTATATTTATTTATTTTATTTTTTATTTTTATATATATATATTTGTTTTTTGTTTTTTGTTTTCAGATGTTGGTGTTTGTGGTTTGTGGTTTGGTTTTTTGTTTGTGTTTATTTACTTATTTATTAATTTGTTTTTTTGTTTTTGTTTTTTGTCCGTGGGATGAGGTTAACTGACTGGGTCTTGTATTGAACACACATACATACATACATACATACATACATACATACATGGGCATCATCATCATCATCATTATCATCGTCATTATCATTATTTCATATTCCATCATTATCATTTTTACTAACTTTGTCATCATCATCTATCATCATTTCATTCCCATTATCATCATCATTACTATCACCAATAACACCACCATCACCATCATCATCATCATATCACCACCAATACCATCACCACCATCACCATCACCACCATCATCATCATAATCACCAATAACATCAGCATCACCAGCATCACCACCACCATCATATCACCATCAATACCACCACCAGCATCACCACCAATACCAACATCACCACCACCAACATCACATCACCACCAAAACCAACAATACATTCAGAGATACAAATAACTACCACCAGCTTTTGACTAAACGTGTGTTACTACCTACTACTACTACTGCTACTGCTCTGTATTCAAACTTGTAATTCTGAAACCAACCAACAATTATTATAGTTTATTATTCATGCATTCCACCGACACCATGCACCGTCCAAAATGACCCCCCCCCCAACCACCCAACCCCCAAATAACAAACACACACACAAACATACATTTAGCCAGCGTGCATTTAAAGGGAGAATACCTGTGAAATCACTATAAGAAAGAACATTTGTTAAACATCTGTAAAATCACTTGTAAAACACCTGTAAAATCACTATAAAAACACCTGTAAAATCACTATAATAACACCTGTAAAACACCTGTAAAATCACTATAAGAACACCTGTAAAATCACTTTAAAAACACCTGTAAAATCACTATAAAAACACCTGTAAAACACCTGTAAAATCACTATAAAAACACCTGTAAAACACCTGTAAAATCACTATAAAAACATCTATAAAACACCTGTAAAATCACTATAAGAACATCTGTAAGACACCGGTAAAATTACTATAAAAACATCTGTAAAACACCTGTAAAATCACAATAAGAACACCTGTCTAACTTCTTCTCTATGCATCGAAATGTTATCCCTGGTCATCGAGTTCATTTTAAGAACGAAGTAGAATCATTCGGTGACTTCACTGTTTTATACTTTTTTCTTTCCTTTCCTTTCTTCTCACTTGCTCTCATCCTTTGCTATTCCTCCATTTCTTCTCTTTTCTTCTTCTTCTTCTTGTTCTATTTCCTTCCGCTCTCATCCTTTGCTATTCCTCCATTTCTTCTCTTTTCTTCTTCTTCTTCTTCTTGTTCTATTTCCTTCCTGCTTGCTTGCTGTCACACCTCTCTATTACATTCTTCTGGCGCTATATGACCTCGCTTGTTGCGGCGCCTAATAACAAACAAACAAACAAACAAACAATCAACAATCTTTTCTTCTTGTCTCCCATTCTCTTTTCCTCCCAGATCCTTCATTCCTGCCTAATAAAATGATGCATAATTATAAACCATCACAAGCACAAACAAATATATTCCAGGTCCACATTAGATAATTATATATACAGTAATTATAATACGGGCCAAGTCTTTAAATAATGTGAAAAAGAGAACGAGACTTAAGCTGTTATTTTTAGTATTATTATTATTATTGTTATTATTATTATTATTATTATTATTATTAAGTGGGTAATAAATACACTTTTGGTATAATTCAACGCCTCTTTAATTCCTCCAATGCTTGCCAGGAAACAAGACCAGATTAACAAAAATAGTAATAATGGTGTCACGTTGCCTGGTATTGTTTTGAGGAATCAGTTGCTCAGATTTATCAACACTGTACTGTCCCTTTAAGGTGGAAGTACGTGCAGTGTTGGTAAATATGGAGCAACCGATTCCTCCAAACTATTCCAAGCAACAGAACATCATTATTTGTGTTCATTAGGTCCTGTTTCCTGGCAATCTTTGGAGGAATCATGGCACTCCAATGTAACAAAAGTGAATTACCCCCTCAATTAAGCACTCAGCCTCTCTTCCCAGTCAGTCAGTCAGTCAGCACACGTTTGGTCCAGTGATTGTGGTTGTATCTCTTGCTTGTTACAATGGTCCGAGGGTTCGAGTCGTCTTTTCGAAAGCATAACAGACTGTTTTGAGTATATATTCGTTTGTGGTAGCTGTTTGAGACTTTTGAGTATTCATTCGTTTGAGACTGTTTTGAGTATTCATTCATTTGGTGTAGCTATTTGAGACTGTTTTGGGTATTCACTCGTTTGGTGGTGTTGCTGTTTCGTTTCCAATCCGACTCGTGTTTCTTTCGTCACAGGCTACGAGATGTTAGAGTTGAACACACGAAGCTTCTGTTTTGTAATTACACTGGATTGTTGCAGTGGGTGAATAATAATAATTTGGCTCTTGTTGTTTTCATATACCCAACTTGGATTCCCACTGAGGAGAGAAATCACACACCAACTCAACTTAAATAATTATACTCTTTTACTGGTGGCCTAAGTGGGAAATAATAAGTACCTAGTTAATCAATAATAAGCATCCTTCATTCAATCGAGTTAGGAAAGTATGTGTGTGTTTGTGTGTGTGTGTGTGTGTGTGAGTGAGAGATACTGCTCCACGGCACCAATGCACCCTGGCCCCCCTCCCTCTTTACCGTGCTTGCTATACTATGCCTGCCTGCTTGTCATTCCTATGCTTCGTCAGCGATCCCCTCGAGCTTGGTCCTGAGTTTAAATATACGCCAGAGACCGACCGTAGCTATTGTGGGTCTCAAGGGGGAAGAGGCCCATTGCAGCTCCGTGCCTTCAGTAACACGAGCGTCTGTCTATCCGTCTTAAAATAAAGTGATTGTGTTGATTTGATGCCACTCACTTCAGCTTGCGGTTTAATGCCTGTTTACTTTCCTTGGTGTCCGGCAATGGCAGTACAGACGAGACTTCCCATGTCACTTCACGCGGAGACTCGTTTCTACTGGCCCTCTTGTCTGGATTATATTTACTTTATTTTTCCTATCATTTCTGCTTTGGTGGTGGTGTGAGGGAGGTGAGAGAAGGGAGTGAGTGCCAGGGGGTGATGGAGCCGGAGGTATGCAGTGCCACACACACAAACACACACACACACACACACACTCATCACTAAAGACTTACTGAAAGGGTCTAGCAAGGGATGAAACTCGGTGTAGGGAAACTTTGTACTTCATGGTTATGAGGCAGGGACGGTCCTTGCCTCTCCTGCTGGTACCATAAGGTGGCGGTGAGAAGAATAGAGGAATTGCTTCTTGACTTTACTTCACCTGCAGAGAGAGAGAGAGAGAGAGAGTAGGACAGGAAAGGGAGCAAGGGCAGCCACTCATCGCTGTCTCCCCTTCGAGTTGAAAAAACGATTTGATTTGACTGTAAGAGAGAAAATAGAGGATTAGTCTTTTGGCGATTGTCCTTCAGGTTGACTAAGGGTTTGTTAAGTGTGTAAAGAGAAGAACAGAGAGGTCAGTCACTCCTCTTCTCCTTCTATCTCTCTCAGGTCGACTAAGGTTTTTTGGTGGTTTGAGGGAGGGTCCAGGACGTTGTCAGGAATTTATTTACGTATTTGTGGTCGACCGAGGTCACGGTGCCAGTAGTGTCAGTGCCAGGGAACGGTGCCAGACAAGTGCCAAACAAAAAATATTTACTTACTACTACTACTACTGATACTACTACTACAAACATTTATTATTATGATTATTTTTATAAGGAAAATTACACTAAACTAAGCACTTATGAAATACTCCACGCCCAACAGGAAGAAAATCTATAATCCTTGTGCCAAAGGTTGAAAACAAAATAAACAATAAAAGATGTGCCAAGATGTGAGTGAAAAAAGATGAAAATGAAAGTTGTGTCAAGTGCCAAATTGTGAACAGATAGGAAAAAAAGAAATCGTGTCAAGCAAAAGTGTTGTCAATGAAAGAGATAGAAGTGAATATAGACTGTTTACATCCAAGTGTGTTATTGTTATTTTTATTATTATTATTATTATTATTATTATTATTATTATTTATACTGTACATGCATTGTTTCAGTGAGCGATGTGACTGAGAATAATTATACCTTATAATGTCCGTGGCTATTGTGAGTGAAAGTGACTAAATTAGAGATAACTCAATGTGTTCGCGACAATCAGTGGCGGAGTTTTTAAGGAGAGAGGGGGGGAACCTTGGTGTGTTGTGGTGAGGGTGTTGGGGTGTTACGTCTGTCCTTTGCTTCCTTCCCCACCGTCGCCTCAGTTGTTTTTTGGCTCGGTCAAGTCGCATCCCAAAGTCTCTCACGGTACAGGGTGGGATATAAGTCACTCCACCGTGTGTGTGTGTGTGTGTGTTTTGTGTGTTGTGCTGTGTTCACTTTAGTATTTCTTGTGTGTGTGTGTTTTTTTTTTTTTTTTACCATAACGTCACTTGATCTAACCTGATATATGAGGTGACCTAACCTCCCCAAGTTTGACCTAACCCATCATCATTTTACCTAACCTGAATAATGTAACCTCTTCTGGAGAATCTGGTTCCCTGTGCCGTGAGAAATTTGGGAGAGATGTGACGAGTTGTTGATCCGGCTTAGTCTGTCTGAGTTGGTCTCACCCCAACACCCGACCCACCCACGTGTAAACGAAAGTGTGTATCTTCTTGTGTAGATAAGGTGTAGCCTGCATATCGTCAAGCATGTAATAAATACACTTAGTGTAGTGTTCATATCCTTACAGTATTACAAATTATTACACAGAATATATATAAGATATTTACATACACTGTATAGAGTATATATACATATATATTTATCCATGTTGCTCACAAAGTGAAATTTTTTATTGCAGATACAGAAATATGAAGAGGAGTAAACCGTTGTTAAGCTTGTAGATTCACAAAATGTGTTAAGTGTATGTATATTTTACCAAGAGGTACAGTAAGTGTGCAGATGTGTGACTCTGCATACTAGTGACTCCTGGTGTACAGTACCTTGTAAGCTCTTCATTGTAGCCTCAATGTGGGGGTGCGGGGGACCAGTCACTGTATTAACCTTGGCACTCCCATAAGGTCGGTGCTTCTTGCTTGCACAACACTGACTTGTCCTTATGGAAGCTGCCTTTCCAACCTCTTCACTGACTGTCCCGCCGCACCCATCGGGACGCCACTGTCGTCACATTCACCATCATACAATGAAAGTGCCTTAGCGCAGTTCTGGTGACAGAGGATGAATAATATAATTGTGTGTAATTACGACTGTCGCTGCCGCTTCGCCGTTGCGTGTGCGTACGTACGTGTATCACTTCATTCAAGTACACGGGGGAACTTGTACTGAAACTATTTGTCATGACATTACATCCTGGTTTCTGACTCGCTTTGTATCATTCCATACACTCATTACTCACTCACTCACTCACTTCTGTCTCCGCCGCTTCTTGTTTTCTTGTCTGTGGTGGCTGGGTGGGTGGCGGCTACCTTCACCCCTCGCCTGCTTGCTCCGATATTTTACATAGTTTTCTCTGGTAGAAAACATTTAATGTGCCTGGTAGCCTTCCTGGAGGAGACCCGCCCGCTCGATCCACACACACACATACACACACACACACACACACGGGGCCTCCACACGCTCATCCTCACAACAGCATCACCGTGGAGCATATTATGGTATTGCTTCGTGATGGAGCTTATTATTGTTGCATCACTGTGGAAGGTATTGGTGGAGCATATAATAATAATAGTGCATCCATCACCTTGGAGCTCACCGATGCATTTTGGGATTGAAAAATGTGCACCCTCGTGGAGGAGCATGTTGTTGCACTATCGAGGACCATAATCAATAATGCACACCACAGAGGAGCATATTGCATCATCACGGAGCATAGCATACTGCCTCAGCCTCAACCACATAATTATATATATATATGCCTTTTTTTTTATTGTCTTTACTCGTGGTGGAGCTCATAATTGTCTTCACCTCACACGTTGATGCTGAGGCTATATTATGACACACACACACACACACACACACACACACACACACACACACACACACACACACACACACACACACACACACACACACACACACACACACACATCCTCGATAACCAACAACAACTACAATGATAATGATTAAAATAAGAGAATACTAATTAAATGGAATAAGAAACCAAAAACAACAATAACAACAATAATAATAATACTAAAAATAAAAATAATAATAATAATAAAAGAGAACACCAATTTACAAGAAAAATAAAATTCCCTCATGTCGTGTTGTTTTATATAATTTTTCGTCTTCATTATAAAGGAAATATGAAATGAATAACGTACCGGTAATTCTTGATTGGAATATTCACTGGAGGGAAGAAAAATATATCGGTTTATGCATCATTATTTTGTTTTTCACTGAAGGGGGGGGGGGAAGGGAGGAGATAATTATAGGCACGTGTTTTTATTTTTTATTATTTTTGAATCAGCGTTAGACTTCATGGCACCTGCCTCTGGGATGATAAATAAATAAATAGGTAGATAAATAAAGCTTGCCTGCCTGCCTGCCTGCCTGATAAAGGAGCCACAGGTATAAACAGCTTGTCGAATAGTAATCTCATTTGGAAAGGTGAGGTGTGTGTTTGTGTTTGTGTGTGTGTGAGGAGGGGGGAGGAGGAATCTTGTACTCATGGCATTTCGCTCTTGTTTCTTTTCTAAAATCAAAGGCGAAGATTTGTGACGAGGAAAAAGGGCGAAGTGTGGTCAGTGCAGGCGGCCTCCCTCTCTCCCTCCCTACATCTAATATCCCATCCCTCCCCTCCCTCGCCCTCCATCCTTCTCTCCCCTCCCTCTCTCCCTCCTTCTATCCATCCATCCCTCCCTCGACCTCCCTCCCTCCCTCCTTCTATTCATCCATCCCTCCCTCGACCTCCCCCCCTCTTGCCAAAACACAAAACAAAAAAACTTGGTTCTATTGGCCACATGCAAGAAACATTCATTCATGGTGTTGACAATGGCCTGGTACCGATACGATGACTCCATGGGCACACTAGGAAGCCATCTGTATACCGTCACCACACCATCGTCGACACCACGAGTATTCTTGCATAACACGGCCCTATTTACTACACTCTGTCTCTGGTGGTGGTCATACAGTCTCGACATGCAGTCAGCGTTGGAGTGGAATATATTTTCATTTCGTCACTGTCTGGTTGTTCGGGAGTCGGTGATAAATTTACTGCTGTTGTCGTCGTTCGTTTTGAGGTGTTGTGTGGGTGGGAGGGAAGGAGGAATGGATTGCATGGAAGGGGGTGTCAAAACTCGGCCCCCTTTCCCTCGCTCGCCCCCTCTCCTCCTCACCCTTCAGATCAGATCCAAATAATGAGAATAATGATGATAATAATGTGGTCAAGTAGGCAGGCAGGCAGGCAGGCAGGCAGGGGGTCATTCACAGTCAGCATAGAACGTTCCTGTGTGAATATAAAGAAAAAACAAAACAAAACAATCATAGCAAATAATAATAATAATAATAAAATGTCACCGATGTTCAGAGGGGGACCAGAGTTTCGAAAATATTGGGCATTTATTTGTCTGTGATCACATCCCAAAATCATAATAATGAAAAAAAGTCCCCAGAAAATAAGTCCCCCTCATGTAGGAGAAGCTGCCAAGGGTCATCGAGTTCTATATGATATCTTTCTTCCATACGGTTCATACTTTGACTGGGGAACTAAATAACTAACTAACTAAACTAACTATCCGAAGCGTCAGTTGTTTGAGGTGCAGAGTCGATTCCCACTGACTACTTTGCCCCAAATAATGTATACCAGAAACAGAGTTAATAACGAACTACAGTATCTATCGTGAACGCTAAGCACGAAATAATAATAATAATAGTAACTGAAAGGAGAGAGGGAAAGCAAGCATTACCTCGTTCGTTCGTTCGTTACCTCTCGCATACACACATACATACATAAATAAATAAATACTGTAGTTTGTTCGTGAGCGACTTGTGAATAATAATAAATAATAATTTGATTTCTTTTTTTCCTTAATTAAAGCTCTTGCCAATAAGTCGAATACAGTAAAATAAATAAATAAATATACCACTAGTTTTACTTTTAGCTGAGTAAGAATAATTATTAATACTACTACTACTATTAATAATAATAATAATAATTGTATCTCGTGGTCCAAGCCGTGAAATTAATTAAACAGCCCTGAGAGCAACTATTAACTAACTGTGAATATAATAGAGAGAAAAATAGAAAAAAAAATATATAATCTAATATATTATACACAAACAAAACAAAAATAGGATCCTGTACAGTTGGCGACACTTGTAACTGGTGATGGTGAACAGTGGCCCCATTCAGTACTAAGTGACCCTGTTAAAATTGGAGGTAAATGAGGCCTTCAATTATAGCCACGAAACAACCCTCCCCTCTATTTGGAAGGGGGCTTGTTTCGTGGCATAGTCAGGAGGAATCAGAAGCCTCCAATTCTTCATACACAACCACAGGGTCCTTAATGAATGAATGAAACTCTATGTGGTGGTCATATTGAAATTGTGGGTTTGTTTTTGTTTATAATTATAGGGTTAGAGATTTTGGTGGTGCCCCTTGATTGATTTGACAGACTGACTTCCTTGTTTTGTTGTTGTTGTTGTTGTTGTTGTCTGGCACTGAGATGTCATTACAGCATTGTTTTTTGTTTACATGGGATTAATATATTATTCTGTAGTAAGTTTCGTGGTGTTTAAGGATTTAGTGTATTTTGGAGCAGCAGCAGCAGGAAGTCAGTGAAGTATAAAATGCTGATGATTCGTAAAATTTAATTAAACCAAAAGACAAGGGTAAAATGATAGTAGTTTAGTGATGTAAAAGCAAATGTATTTTGGAGTAGCAGGAAGTCAATTAAAACCAACCAAAACACCCACGATTCGTACTATTTATTAAGGGATGTAGTCAGAATATTGGAGATTTGGGGAGTCCTTCAAATATTGCCACGAAACACAACCTATATGGAATTGAGCTTGTTTCGCGGCATGGTCAGGAGGAATGACAAGCCTCCACTTTTCCATACACGATCACATGCAGGGTCCTTAAGGGGAGATTCTCTTGTTGGTGGTGAACTGGATGGAGGGTTGCTGCTGACTCCTCCAAACTATGCCACGAAACATGATCTCCTACCATAGTAACACTGAGGTCGTCATGTTTCCCGGTGTAGTTTGGAGACCTCGGCAGCCCTCTCCAATTCACCAACTTAAGGGGTAATTCACTTTTGTTACATTGGAGTGTCTTGATTCCTCCAAAGTATGTCAGGAAATAAGACCACATGAACGAAAATAATGGTGTTCTGTTGCTTGGAATATAGTTTGGGGGAATCAGGTGCTCCAGATTTGCCAACACTGTACTTCCCCCTTAAGGGATGACGAAAATATCACACGAACTATAATAGATAGATTGATTGACTGATTGATATTAGGCGCCGCAACAGCGAGGTCATATGGCGCCAGAAAAAGGTGAAATTAACATGCCACCGCCGGGAGTACCAGTTACAAATGTCTGCAACTGTACCAAACACCTCGAGCCCAATGCCAGGACGAGTCAGGAGGCTGGGCAGTGACGATAATAAAAATAAATGAATAAATGAAAATAAATGAATGAATAAATAACCTTTTGAAGCCATCGTAGTGTGAGGTGGTCGCCCAGCCTGTGTGACTTGTCCTACATTAGCCCCTTTTCATTCATTCATTCATTGAGAAGTGGAATGAAAAATAATAAATATAAATAATGTCCGCTTTTTTTTTTTTTTCCACATGTCAATATTGTGTGTGTGAGAGAAAAAACAAACATTAATGATAAGTTATGCTTCTAGCGGAATTGATAATTACACACTGGTTGTAGTAATGTATTCCCGCTGTTAGATAAATATAATTATGGCAAAATGTTGACTCTTCTGTATTATTAGAAAACTTAATATGTTACGGCAAAATTGTTGTTCCATTATTGATTTTAAAACACTGAAATATATTAATTATTACGGATTCATCTGAAGGGGGGAATTCTTTACTTTAAAAAAATGAATATAATAAAAAATTTTATGTTTACTTTGTTGATTGTTTCTTAACGTTTATAATAATTATGTTAAGGTCGTCAAAAGTTTATTAAATTATAAGTATATATATATATATATTTCGCAGGAGAAGCACACACACACATTATTATGTCAATATGGTATTTATTGTAAGGTAGTATAATTATGATGATGATGACTTGCATTATGCATTCAAAGCTTGTTGTTCTTATTATTGGATTTAGATTTTACAGTGACAGAATTATTATATTTATATTGAAATGAGAGAATTATGCATCCAATGGAAAATTTTACTTTGTTATATTACACAACTTGATGGTGCAAAGTCACAAGGTACGTATGAAAGGTTTGCATGATGTTTGTGAAGAATTGGAGTCAAGACCATTATTATGCTTTTTTTTTTTACTTCTTTATTCATTGATGGAGCAATAAGTCTAATGTCAATAAAGGTGGTGTTTCCACATATTGGTTCTTCAAGTCATTACCAAACCATCCTTATTTGTTGCTTGGCTACATGCAGCCTGTCGTGTTGGAGACAATCTATAAGAATAACAATCTATAATGATAACCCCAGCTCTGTCTCGGGTCCTCCACACTCACACAAAGTCGTTTCAAGGCAAGCTGGCTGGCTGGCTGGCTAATGGCTAAGTAATTAATGTGTATATAATCATCTAACTAACCAAGATAAGATAATAAAGTATGTTCTAAAAATTTCCTTCAATGCACATTAATACGGAAATTTATGAATATATCGGTAGTCAATTACTTCTTGCATAAATGTGTGTGTGTGTATTTGTGTGTTAGTGTGACTGAGTGTGTGTGGAGGAAGGGAAGGTGTCTGGCTGGCCTTCGGGCCCTGTGTCACCTGTACGTAGATCCTTTAGGGTCAGTAACTTAGAATACCAATGACAGTAGGTCACATGGACCGGTGTTTTACCACAGCGAGCAATGTTGGCTATTTTGTTGACATGTACAGACTCAACCTTCTCGTCCAAGCTCCGGCGAGGATAGAGAAATATGTTGGGTTTATGGAAGATAAATATATAAAAATAATTCGTGTATTTTTGTAGTGAGACCTTAATTGAGGTTACTGGTGGGAAATGGAGCTCAGAGCATTTGTTGAGAACTGGTGCCAGGTTGTCTGTCTGTATCTCCACCCCTATCCTGGCAGTGCCCTTATAGTACCATGTAAATATTGATGCCATAACTAAGATAATGAATACACCAAATTGCTATTGTTCTGTCAGGGTTTTGGTACCACTAATGACACTGCATAACATGTACAGTTGCCAGCACCTATAACTAGTACAGTGCTGCCAAATGTACATTGTAAATACCAGAAAATATAGCTTTGGCACTCTATGAAGTTGTGCTAACACTGATGGCATAAATCCTGGCACTGACGAGTTGACAGAGTTAGGTGTGTACCACGCCCTCTGTCGGCTCCTCCTGAGAAGTGAAACAAGTGGGTGGGCCTCTGTACTGACACATTACATTGGCCACACACACACCCTGCTCATTACAACTAACCAGGAAACGAAAGGCAGCAAATATTTTGAGGAAGTCGGGGACCTAGTAATTTTTTTTTTCACCTGTGCCATACTGTAAGACAATAACGATAATGACAAAAAGGTGAAAACGTAACCATACATTCGTGATATAATGACATAAAGGTGTTCTGAAATTACCCTATTTACGATTTTTTCTAGTTGATCTCGCCTAATGTAGATAAATGCTTTAGTATAGAAAAAAGGCTGAATGATTAATGCTGATGGTGTTTATATATATATTTGGGAATAAGGGGATACATTTATTGAATAGAATATCCATAAATAAAATAGTTCTAAGCTATAGACAAATAAGACAGAATGATCAGAAATGTAAACGCTCCTCCTACTCCTCTTCCTCCTCCACGTGATTGGTTGGAGTGTCAGATGCAGAACGCCTATGATTGGTGGTTGTGAGGAAGAGGCGGAGCATCTATTGACAGCTCAGAGTAATATGACTATAGTTGGGGAGATGAGCCTAAAATGAGAGAAAGATACAGAGTACATTCATTACTTTAGATTAGATATATGACCCCTCCTCACCAGTTCCATCTTTCACAGCAGTGGGGAGCGAGGCAGTCCTTTTCACACACACATTTCTCTCCAGTCTTTCACACACACACACACACACACACACATTTCTCTCTAGTCCTTCACACACACACATTTCTCTCCAGTCACACACACACGCACACATTTCTCTCCAGTTCTTCACACACACACACACACACATTTCTCTCCAGTCCATCACACACAAACACACACATACACACATACGTCTCTTTCTACTGGAACAAACTGGCTGGCTGGGGGATGGATGAACCGAAAACACAAGATAAGATTGATATAACGTTGCAAACCCGAGTTGTGTCTGATTAGCTTTACGGTTGTATAGATGATAATTTGATTCGACTTATTATAATTCATGGTGACGTCACTGAATATAAATCTAGAACAACATAACGCAGTAAAAAGGTTAGATAAAAAAGGTTAAATAAAGGTTAAATAAGATGGAAATATTAGTCAGTTAAGCTCCCTACAATGATAATAGAAAAAATGTTTAATCTCCCTACGATAATAATAGTAATAGAAATAAATAGTTAAAATCCCTATAATAATAATATAAAATATATGTTCAGTCTCCCTAAAATAATTATAGAAAAAAACAGTTAACAAATCCCTATAATAATAATAATAATAATAATAATAATAATAATAATAATAATAGAAAATAAATGTCCATTCTCCCCAAAATAATAACAATATATATCCAGTATATTTAAAATTCCTATAATAATAATAGAAAATAAATGTTCAATCTCCCTAAAATAACTATAGAAAAAAAACAGTTAACAAATCCCTATAAGAAGAATAGTAATAACAGAAAATAAAGGTTCAAACTCCCCAAAATAATATATATAATTAAAATCCCTATAATAATAATAATAGAAAATAAATATTCAATCTCTCTAAAATTATGATAAAAAAAAAAGTTAAAATCCCTATAATGATAATAATAATAGAAAATAAATTTTCAGTCTCCCTAACTAAAAGGCCTCAGGAAAACAATATGATCAGAGGAGGAAGGAAAAGCAACTTGTCTGATGGAGGAAGCAAGCAAGCAAGCAACCTTTAACGCACAAATTTATTAGGCTGCGTGCACACCAATGAAGTCAATGGGGGGGGGGGGGTCAGAGTAGTACAGACATACCCACGAGTTAGACTGTAATTATTGGAGACTTGTGATTCCTCCAAACTATATTATAATACTGTATTTACGAGGAAACAGATCAGATCAAGTAAAAATCATGGAAAAAAAAAAGTTTGTTGTTGTCTTCGTTTCTTGGTACAGTTTGGAGGACCCGACTCATTTGATGTGAAGGCAGTCTAACTAACTCTTAACTTTAGCACTATAATAATAATAATAATAATAATAATAATAATAATAATAATAATAATAATAATAATAAAAATATTGATAACTCCATGCAAAAATAATTAATGAAAGCTGGTAACTTCAGCAAGAATAACTCACTCATACAAGGAGTCCAAAGGCTTGGCTTAGGTAAGGGGACCCTGGGGTGTAGTCAGATAATTGGAGGTAAATGAGTCCTTCAAATATTGCCACGAAACGATACCTATATGGAAGGAGCTTGTTTCGTGGCATAGATAGGAGGAATCAGAAGCCACCAAGTCTCATACACTATCACAGGGTCCATAACTTATTTATATATTTATTTATTTATTTATTCATTTTTCGGCAAGTTATTTTCACCTTGAAAGAATTGACTTATAAACAAAATTTGTACATATTTATAACAGACGGGATAAAAACAATAAATGTATAAAATTGCTGCTCACACTCGGACATTGTTTTGTTTTCCTACATATAACAAATAATTGTGTTTTGCTCTCAGTCACTAAATGGTTTCACACATACATATACATATATTTTTACCATATATTGTATTGCATTGTTCTTCCAATTTACCAACAAGAGAATCTTCACTTAAGGGACCCTGTGATATAGTCAGAAAAATTGGAGGTAAACGAGTCCTTCAGACAGTGCCACGAAACACCACCTTTAGGGAAGGCGCGTTATTCGTGGCATAGTCAAGAAACTCAGAAGCCTCCAATTTTCATACACAATACAATACAGTACAGTTTATACAGGGGTGATTCGTAGAAGCCTTTCCTAAATGTAAAGGTGACTTGCTGTGGTAATTGTGTTTTATTCATAGAGTAACAATTATAACTTACAATCAACTCAGCAAGTCACCCTTACATTGATGAAAGGTTTTGACGAATCACCCTATATAGCTTAATTACTACAGACAAGAGGGAAGAAGATGATGATGATGGAGAAAAGGCTGGAAGGAAGCTGACAAGACAAGACGACAAGTGTGTAGCAGCAACTAAGGTAAGGTTGGGAATCCATCTCACACTGAAAGGTTAAATTTGGTTGGTTGGTTATTGGTATTTATAGCCTGTCGACTTCGTAGTGGTTAGTTGTATACAGCTGGTAATTCTGGAGCAACAGATTAATCCAAACTATTCCCAGTAACAGGTAACTAATTTTTTTTGTTAATCTGGTCTTGTTTCCTGGCATGCTTTGGAGAAATCAGGGCGCTCCAATGTACCAAAAGTATACTACATCCTTAAGGAGATAGAGTGTCGAGTGATAGAGTGTGTGTGTGTATGGAGGCTCATGTGGAGAAGTGTAAATCGATCCACATATCCTGGCCAACCTGAGTCGAAGCCTGAGATCTGAAGCAGGTGGTTTCTGGACGACAACCCAACCAAACCATTACGAGGCCAAACACACACACGCACACACACACACGCGCGTCTCGAATCAATTGAGGCTATGAGTGGGTTGTCATCCAGAAACTGCCTATTGCAGATCTCGGGCTTCAACTCAGGTGGGCTAGAGTTTATGGTTAGCGAGTTGTATTGTAAAGTACAGTCACTCATGAAGGAAACGGACCCCCCCTAGTCTAGAGATGCAGTAACTCGTGGCAGTAAGATCTGGTAAGTGGTAACAGTGTGGCTGACATTGGGGGGAGTGTGGGGGGGGGGGAGAAAGAGGGTCGGATATGAGTCGTCGGAGGGTGGATGGAGGGTAAACCACCTCTGCTCAGTGGAAGCAATAGTTATTCTCATATATCTGGAGTTACACCATTTTTCATTACCAACGTTAATAATTATAATATTTTTTCTATAATTATAATTATTCACCTCCTGAATTCGATTACTTTAGGGGATGGTACAGTGGTGATAAATCTGGAGCAACTGATTCCTCCAAACTATTCCAAGCAACAGGCCGCCACTATTGTTTTTGTTCATTTGGTCTCGTTTCCTGGCATACTTTGGAGGAATGAAGACACTACAATGTACAAAAAGTATACTATCCCCTTAATAAATAAAACGAAACATGAGCAGTAAATCGTGTAGACTGTAGAGTGTGATGGTCACCCTCCTCTCACCCCCCTCTTCTCATCCCCAAACACTCCCTCCCCAACATCAGCAGCCACACTGTTACCAGATCTGGACTGACACTGTTACCAGATCTGGACTGCCACAAGTTACTGCACAACTATTCTGGGCTAAGGGGAGGGGGTCCGTTTCTTTTATGAGTGACTGCAGGTACCATTGATTTAAGAGTTATATATGCATTATCCAGAATTATGGATGTGATGAAGTGAGAGAATGAGTTTATAGTGTGTGACTCAGGACTGGTCACCTTCAGTCTGTCTCAACTCAAGGTCAGCCATACATACCCTAACCTAACCTAAACTCTCACGAACCTCAAGTATTATGGTATACAAAAGTTTATGGTGTGTGACTCAGGACTGGTCACCTCAGCCTTTCTCCAACTCAAGGTCAGCCATACAATTACATACCCTAAAGGCCTAAACTTTCACGAACCTCAAGTATTATGGTGCACAAAAACTCGTTCCCCCAGACAGAGACGGATCAGGATTTGAAGGTTCATATTCTGATCCATCTCTGTCTTATTTTTATTTTTCCCCAGTACTAACATTTATATCTACTCGGAATGAGAAGAAAAAAGATAAAAATGAATTTTTCCTTCTGGCAGATGGTAATATAATGCTGTTGCTGCTCTTGCTAGGGGTGGGGGGAGGGGGAGGAGGGTATTAGTGAGGGGGAAGAGGAGGGTATTAGGGAAGATACTGCTGCTGCTGCTGCTGCTGCTGCTGCTAGGGGGAGATGGGGGAGGGGGACGGTACAATACTGCTGCTGTTGCTAGGGGGATGAGGTAGGCTACGTACTTGGGAAACATTCTGTATTATCAATTTACTCATTATCTATTATCTTCCAGTTCTCAGTCTATCTGAAAAAGGAACTGAGTCAATAGATAGATATATACATACCTTACAGTTTTCTTCATAATAATTGATTTTCTTCATAATACTTGTGTTATTTGTACTAATAATTATAATATTGTACACTACTTTAATGTGTGTTTATTTTTACTTGTAATTATTTTCATTTCCACTTGTGCTACTTCTACCATGTCTGTCTGTCTGTCTGTCAACTTTGGCTTTATTTATTTTATTCTTTTTATTTATTGCTTTATTAATTTTTTAAAATTAATTAAGGGGGTAATTAATCTTTTCTGGTACTACATTAGAGTGCATTGATTGATTCCTCCAAAGTATGCCAGGAAACAGGACCAATTGAACAAAGATAATGGTGTTCTGTTGCTTGGAATAGTTTGGAAGATTCAGTTGCTCCAGATTTACCACCACTGAACTCTTCCCTTAATGCTGACAGGCTGGCTGGCTGGCTGGCTGGCTGGCTGTCCACCCTTCCTCAACGCGACATTCAACAAAATTTAGTATATTTCAAAAGTCTTAAATAATGGCTCGGACATGCACAGGGCAAGGGAAAAGGTACAGTTCCTTTTTTTTTTCATTTTATTTTGTGAGGGAAACAAACTCTCTCTCTCTCTCTCTCTCTCTCTCTCTCTCTCCTCTCTCTCTCTCTCTCTCTCTCTCTCTCTCTCTCTCTCTCTCTCTCTCTCTCTCTCTCTCTCTCTCTCTCTCTCTCTCTCTCCTCTCTCTCTCTCTCTCTCTCTCTCTCTCTCTCTCTCTCTCTCTCTCTCTCTCTCTTTCCATATTTTATTCACATTCATCCACAGTTTCCCTGAACCCACCAACCTAACAATGAAAAGGTTCGACAGTTTCGAAACACTGTGCGAATAAAATCCCGAGAGTTCGTTCCAACCACTCAGGAATACCAACCCAACTGTTGAATTCACTGGATGATTAGATTCTCTTGATAATTGGCCATGTTTCACCAATCTTCGGACACACGCCTGGGATGATAGTGTTCTCTCTCTCTCTCTCTCTCTCTCTCTCTCTCTCTCTCTCTCTCTCTCTCTCTCTCTCTCTCTCTCTCTCACAAGCAACTAAAACGTCTAAAATTTACCTCTGTAATGCAAAATGAAGCTAATAATTATGATAAAACTAAAGAAAAGAGTCTAGCTAGAAGGGAGGCTGTTAATAATTGCATTGATCACCTCTTCGCTCGCTACAGATGTCAGTTAGCCGGCTTGTTATTTCCCAACCAGGAACTAACAGACAGAGAGACAGAGAGAGACAGAGACAGTAGCAGTATTCTCAGACTCTCAGTGTGGTTACAGTGTGGGGAGCGGGCACACAACGACCAGCCGGACCTTTAAGGGGGTGCGTGAATTGGGGACAGGCTTGGGGGGGGGGGTGACGGGGGGGGGGGAGTGCGGGAATAGGGGGGCAGGTTTGGGGTTGATAGAAAGCCTGTCCTCTATTCCCGCACCCCTCAAACCCCCCCCCCCCACCCAAGCCTGTCCCCCTACTACTCCCGCACCCCCTAAACGCCTCCCCCCCCCAAGCCTGTCCCCTACTCCCGCACCCCTCTAACCCCCCACCCAAGCCTGTCCTCTACACCCGCACCCCCTAACCCCCCCCCAGCCTGTCCCCCTATTCCCGCACCCCCTTAATTAAATTTCATCTCACCGAGCCTCGCCACGTGACCCTGAGCTTCTCGAGGGTAAATAGAATAATAATAATTGTTGAAGTGAACATTGTGTACAGTCACGAGCATTAATAATAATAAGTATACAGGTTTGGTTGAAGCTTTGAACAGTCCGCATCATTCACCAACCAACTAATTCCAATGGAGATCTTTTTTATGTGCATTTATTTACTGTCTCTAGGTTCAAAGCACACCTGAATACCTATTAGTGCTCGTGACTGTACATTTTTTTTTTTTTTTGTTACGACGAAGTGAATTCCCCCCCCCCCCCCAGTGTGCGTCGTTTAAAGGGGAAAGTACAGCGTTGGTAAATATGGAGCAAATGATTCCTCCAAACTATTCCAAGGCAACACAGCACCATTATTTTTGTTCATCTGGTCCTGTTTCCTGGCATACTTTGGAGGAATCAAGGCACTCCAATGTAACAAAAGTGAATTACCTCCTTATTCTAGATATTCATTGCGTTTTGATATTTTTTATTTATTTGTGTCATCTCAGTGTCCTTCGAAAAAAAGAGGTGAACATTGTGGCATTTCGTGAATTTCCAAAGTGTGTTGTGTTATATCGGATACTCAGATGCGTTTTGATATTTATTTGTGTTGTTAATTTTCAGTTGTGTAATCTCAGTGGCCTCCCCCCCCCCCAAAAAAAAAAAAGTGAAATTGTGTGCATTTTGTTACGGTAAAGTTAATTAATTCTGTGTGCGTCGTTTCAAGTTACTCGGTGCATTAGGACATGATGTTATTCGTGTTGTCAGTTTTTCTATATATAATCTCTGCGTCCCCAAAGACTGAATGGTGAAGTGAACATGAATAGGATTGTTACGGTAGTGAATTCTCAAAGTGTGTGTTACTTCCGGATTCCACTCAGTGCGTTTATAGGACATATTAAATATTCGTGTGGTTATTTTTCCTTCCTGTCACCATTATTTAAGACCCTGTGATCGTGTAAGAGGAGACTTGGTGGCTTCTGATTCCTCCTGACTATGCCATGAAAACAAGCTCCTTCAATATAGGTGGTGGTGTTTCGTGGTAATATTTAAAGAACTCGCTAACCTCACAATTTTCTGAGTAATGCCATGAAACAAGCTCCTTCAATATAGGTGGTGGTGTTTCGTGGTAATATTTGAAGGACTCGCTAGCTAACCATACAATTTTCTGACTACATACATCACGGGATCCCTTAACACCTGAATGATGAAGTGACTGTGCGCCCCATCGACAAAGATCAATTTAGAACATAATTATACTCCCTACCCTAGAGAAGTAACCCCGAATTCACAAGTTACTTTGGAAGATTCTGCCGTGTCGTTCCAGAAGAGGTGAGTGTTGTTGCCATTTATGATTTTATTTCTATATTGTTATTTTCTTATTACTTTATATTGTATTATTCTATTATAACATTACTTTCCTATATTCTAGATTGCTTTATATTATTATTATATATATATTATTTATTATATTATCAGCTCTGTTATGTACTGCATCATTTTTCGAGGTCGTGTCCTTCGTTACAGTACTACTTACTTGGCAGAACTCTACCATACACTCAGTTACAAATCTCTCACAAAATCGTGCTCAGAATACATTGGGAAGTTACGCTATCAGTCTTGACACACACGAGACTGGTAAACTGCAGACAGGGTGTTGTGCTTGTGGAAGTAGGTGGAAGTGGTAGTGAGGAGGTGGAGAAAGAGGGACAAGAGAGGGGGATTGATTGATTGATTGACTGATATTAGGCGCGGCAACATCGAGGTCATATAGCGCCAGAAAAAAGGTGATAGAGAGGTGAGACAGCAGCAATCAGGAAGGACAGGAGATTGGGGATGGAACGATGCTTGTTTAGGGCGAGACTTGGTGGTTTGGGTGTTCGCTTGTTTATTGGCAAATCACACTATCACACACCACACAACACCATCACACACCACTCTACATCATCACAAATCACAACTCGTACCACCACACCACACCACACCATCACACCACGCCACACATACCACAAACACATCTCACCACCACACCACATTACACACGACACCACATTATACACCAAACCATACCACATTATACAACACCTCACCACCATCCCTACACACCACACCACACACCTCACCACACCACACCACACACCTCACCACAACCACACCACACCACCAGTCCACCACTCAGACACCTCACCACACCACACCACACCACCACTCAGACACCTCAACACCCTCAATATTCGGCTCCACTAACTCCCTTAAACTTCCCACTCATGTTTTGACTCGGAATGTGTGAGAGCCTTTACCTCTCCCTCGGCCGGAAGGTTTGTGATGGTGTAGTGTGTGGTGACTAGACTGGTGATGGTGGTGGTGATGGTGATTGTGGTGGTGGTGTGTAGTGATGGTGGTGGTGTGTGTAGTGTGGTGTGTGTGGTGTGGTGAGGTGTAATGTGGTGGTGTGTGTGGTGGGGTGGTGTTTGGTTGTGGTGGTGATGTGTAGTGATGGTGTGTGATGGTGTGGGGTGTATTGTGGTGGTGTGTGTTTGGTTGGGGGTGGTGTAATGTAATGGGTTGTATGTGTAGTGATAGTGTGCGTGTAGTGAGTGTGGCGGTATGCAGTGTGGAAATTTGTGATGATGTGGTGTGGCGGTATGATGTGTGTGATGTAAAGTGATGATGTAGTGTGATGATTTGGTGTGGTGTAGTGTGGTGGTACGAG